>PVIW01009457.1:0-51800 GCA_004026585.1 Noctilio leporinus
ATTTTTAGAAAGAGGGGAAGGGAGAGAGGCAGAGAGGGAAAGAGACATCAATGTATGGTTGCGTTTCACCTGCCTCCAGCCACAGACCTGACTGGAGACCTGGTTTGCAACCTGGTTATGTGCCCTGGCTGGGGAATCGAACCTGCGACATTTGGGTTCGCAGGCCGGCGCCTTAACCACTGTGCTACCAGCCAGGGCCGTGAATTATTTTTAAAACACTAACTTCATTCAGGATTTTAATTATAGGTATACGGACTATTAAAACAAACTATGTTCTCCCCATCCAGGAGAAGAAATAGATTGTTACAAATACAGCTCCCCTTCCCTGCTGCCATTTTTCAGTCATCCACAGGGTTAACAACCTGAGCACCTGTGTGTTTTGCCTGTTTTAAAATGTCATATGAAAGAAAAAAGAAAGAAAATGCCCTATGATTGCTATCAGATTTTCATTTGTTCTTTTTTTTTAAAGATTTTATTTCATTATTTTTAGAAAGAGGGGAAGGGAGAGAGGCAGAGAGGGAGAGAGACACCAATGTATGGTTGCATTTCACCTGCTTCCAGCCACAGACCTGACTGAAGACCTGGTTTATAACCTTGTTCTGTGCCCTGGCTGGGGAATCGAACCTGTGACCTTTGGGTTCGCAGGCCAGCGCCTTATCCACTGTGCTACCAGCCAAGGCTCAGATTTTCATTTGTTCTTTTACATTTTCTACTTTAACGTTATGTGCTTTTGATACTTCCCATTATTGCATTACCTTTTTTGAACTCTGTTGAAAAAGATATAGGCCCTTAAAAGTTTCTTTATTCCTCCCCTTCAATTTTATAGTCTAGACTGGAGAAGGTGATGGATGGAACCAAGTTAGACTGGGCCACAGCAGAGGCTCTCGCTGTGGGCTCATTACTTGCTCAAGGTAAGAAGTTTCTGTTTAGCTGCACACTTGGTCCCGGATGCTTTAATATGGCCTTTGTTACACAGCTGGTAAGGGGGACTTTAATATGATATGTGTTATGAGTAACCTCTACAGATTTTAAAGTGACAATTGCCTCTAATTGTTTTTATTAACTAGAGAGATTCTAAAAATTTTTTTTTTCTTACCTGACAATATTATTTAATCTTAGCATAAGTCATGTTGACAGCCTTCATCAGAGACTGGAGCAGTTATACCTGGAAAAGGGGAGCAGGGCTGGATGTATTAGAAAATTATTTTCCTCTAAATATTGTAAGGGAAATGATGACTCTCCATTCTTATACAATCTCACCTTAGCTACAGAGTTTGAATATACTGGTATATTTGAATAAGGATAATCTATTATGCTAAGGAAAACTCTCAGGCTGAACTGATGCATAAAAATTCAGGATCATCATGTCTTATTATTACTAGGTTATTAATGGACATCTGGAATTTTTTTCTCCTCTTGCTTGTTTAAGGTTTTAATGTTCGTCTGAGTGGCCAGGATGTTGGCCGTGGAACCTTTAGTCAAAGGCATGCAATGGTAGTTTGCCAGAAGACTGCGGACATCTACATCCCTCTGAACCATATGGACCCTAATCAGAAGGGGTTTCTAGAGGTAAGATGTTTCCTTATCTATTGTAAAACCCAGATGCTGATGATTATAGTTACAGGATTCTTAAAGCGTCTGGAGGTTCATGCTTTTTGTAGTAGAGGGATGCTGAGTGGTTATACAATACAGGCCTATAAATTTGGACTGGAAGTAACATGCTAACAAGTAGATTAGAGTTATTTTACTCTAGCTGTTTCTCTGAAATCATGTAAATGTCAAATGAGTATTAATTTGTCTGTCAAAAATTGACATTATAGACTGCTGGATTCATTATAGTAAACCAAAGATGTGAATAATTAGCCAATATTTCTTTCCTATTTTTTTAAAAGCTATTTCATCAAGTTACTTTATTCCCTAAGGTTTAGTAGGCCTAATGAATACGCAAGCCAAGTATTGAACCAATGTCAATATAATTAAAACAATCTACATGGCTGATACTTTTGGAACAGACTTCCAGTAACTGGCATATACCTGGCATGTGATGTTTATTAAAATAAAATATCCTTTAAGATTCAATTAGTGGCATGTTCTCTTTGTTCCTATTCCACCCATTTGTTTGAGGATATAATCTTGAGTTTATTGATATTAATATTTATTTAAAAATTTACTTATCAAAAAGAAAATTCCAGGAAGACTACTTAAAGAACATACAGCTCAGCTTTTATTTAAGTTAGTCTAAAATCTTCCCCTGTGTCAAGTCAGATTGATGATTTAGATACTGAAATTTTTAATATCCACCCCCCACCACTGATGGCTTTTATGGAATTGTAATTTGATATATAGTATTGATTAGCTTTAAATGTTGGTATTTGGAAAGCCCTAATTAAACACCTAGCCTCTTTTTTTTTTTTAATTTTTTTTATTTATTATTTTCAGAGATAGGGGAAGGGAGAGAAGCAGAGAAGGAAACATCAATGTATGGTTGCTTTTCACCTGCCCCCAGCCATGGACCTGGCTGGAGACCTGGCTTGCAACCTGGTTATGTGCCCTGGCTGGGGAATTGAACCAGCGACTGTTGGGTTCACAGGCCAGCACCTTATCCACTCTGCTACCAATCAGGGCTTACACCTTGCCTCTTTTATGAGGAAGCTGTCAAAGATTTCATTTATTATTGAATACCATGCACTTTATATAAAGACCCTAGGAGAAACACCTGCTTGATCTTGGTTTGTCTTTATTATGTATTTACCATGAATTCTGCAACTAACTAGCATTGTCTTATTAATAATGACTTCCATAAAATCAGAAAGTAAAACAATAAACATGTGCACTTTTCAAAAATTATATAATGGCTCCTATGAAGGGGTGGAGGCCACAATAGCCTTGGTAAAAGTGAGTAGGTTGCCAGGTTAGGTCTTCCTCAACTCTGTTCTGCTCCTCAATCTTAATTTCTCTTTTTGCCCTGCACTTACTTTGCAATATCATGTTATATATAATTATAAGCCATCTTAAGTACTTTTTGTAATAAATAAAAGCATTAATATATTCAAGAAAATGAGGTACACCAATGTACAAAGTGCAGTGGATGCATATGAGAAGGAGCAGCTTATCCTACTTGAGGAAATCAGACAATGTTTGGCAGGGAAGCCAAATTTCACTAGGACTTGAAGGATATTAGGAGATGCATGTTCTAATATCTGTAGGGAGAAGATTCTATGTGGACACAATAGCACATGAAAAAACTGAAAAGTGAGAGGATCCAATATGCTTAGGGATGTACAAATAGCTTCATATGACTGGAGATTAAACTGCAAAGTGGGTACGGGTGTAAAAACAAGGAGACAATCCAGATAGGACTACCCATGTTGAGAAAGACTTTGAGTATGATGTAAAAGAGAAAGATTTTGAGTATTATGTAAAAGAGAAACAGTGGTAGAATTCTAAATAGATTATCTGATTTTCATATTACCAATAGAAAGACCACTCCTGGTAACACTTTAGAAGCCTAGGTTGAAAAAGAATGAGATTTTAGGATAATTTCTAAGGAGGCTTCTCATTCATCTAGGTAGTAAATCACGGGAACCTGAACTAGGGCAATAACAGTGCAGATGGAAGATGGGGTCAGATTTGAGAGCTTTTCAGAAAATCATGGCTGAAGAACTTAGTGGAAGATGTAGAGAATAAATAAGAAAAACTATTCTCAGTTATTTTCTAGCTTTGTGACTTGGACAACTGGTATATGATGACAGCATTCACCCAGAGAGTAAAGAAGAGGGAACAGGTTTGGTAAGGAAAGACAATGGATTCCATTTTGGACATTTGACTTAGAGGGGTTGAATGACATAGAGGTTTCTGTAGGGCAGTTAGATAAGTATATCTGGAGCTAAGGAAGGGATCTGATCTTGAGATTTAGATTTGAAAGTAATCAGAGTATATGAGTGTTTGAACCACAGGGGTGGGAGAATCTTATCTCCCTGAGAGAGAGCAAAGTGAGAACAGAGCCAAAGGATAGTCTTGGGAAAAACAACATTGAAGTGTCTATCATATGAAAAGTGTTTCCATAAGGAGAATCTAGGAACGCATGAGGAGAACTAGAGTCACCATGTTGTTGAACTCAAGGATGGAGGAATTAAATAAGAGGAAAAAGAACGTGGTCATTGGATGTTGCAACTAGAAGGTCAAGGATTGACTTTATGTAGAGCTATTTTTTTTCTGTGTCAATTTGGCTATCCCATTTTTTATGTAGAGCTATTTTAGTGGAGTGATTAAAGCAGAAGGTAAAATATACTAGTTGAAAGGTAATAAGGAGGTAGAGGCAAATGAATTAGATAATTCTAGAAGCTTGGTTGAAAGGAAGCAATAGTTGGGAAGCACTGATTGAGGTTATTTCTTGTTTAAGTTTTAAGCTTTTTTAAAAATATATTTTATTTATTATTTTTAGAGAGGAGCCAGGGAGAGAGGCAGAGAGGGAGAGAGACACCAGTGTATGGTTGCCTTTTACCTGCCTCCAGCCATGGACCTGACTGGAGACCTGGCTTGCAACCTGGTTATGTGCCCTGGCTGGGAAATCGAACCAGCAACCTTTGGGTTTGCAGGCTGGCACCTTATCCACTGTGCTACCAGCCACGGATGGTTTTAAGCTTTTGATTGTCTATCTGCTGAAAGAAGAAAGCCAGTGAGGAGATGTTCAGAAAAGAGGGATTAGGTGATGAAGCTGGGAGAAGAAACCATAAACCAAATGGATTTAGAATATGAATGGACATGGATAGGAAGAGAGATGAAGAATGAGGTGAGGACAGTGAAGATACAAGAAAAGTGGCTACTACAAACCCCACTTACAAAACACATATGAATCTGAGAATTTCAGCAGCCTTAAAAAAAATTAATGTATTATTTAGATTATAACTGAAATCAAAATAGAAATCAGAAATGATAAATTATACATTATCCCACCATGCTGATAAATAATCTATTTGCATTTTCTGTTATCATAGTGTTTATCCATATAAATCACAAAATTTTATAGTTGTAATCATTGTAGATGATTTTGTTTTAAATAAAAGCTTAATTGAGATGTAACTTATAGAATTCAGCCTTTCAGACTTAAATATGAATCATAATACCATAAAAGTCCTAGAGGAAGACATAGGCAGTAAAATCTCAGACATCCCACATAACAATGTTTTTGCTACTATAACTCCTAGGGCAAGGGAAATAAGGGGAAAAAATAAACAAATGGGACTACATCAAATTAAAAAGTTTCTGCACAGCTAAAGAAATCATCAAAATGGAAAGGGAACTGACTGTATGGGAGGACATATTTTCCAATAATACATTGGACAAGAGTTTAATCTCCAAACTATATAAAGAACTCATATGACTCAAAACCAGGAGGACAAACCCAATTAAAAATGGGTAAAAGACCTGACCAGACACTTCTCCAAGGTGGACATACAGATGGCCCATAGACATACAAAAAGATGCTCAACATCACTAGCCATCAGAGATATGCAAATTAAAACCACAATGAGATGCCACCTCACACCTCTCAGAATGGTCATCATTAAATCAACAAACAAGGTCTAGTGAGGATGTGGAGAGTAGGGAACCCTAGTGCATTGTTTGTGGGAATGCAGACTGGTGCAGCCACTGTGGAAAACAGTATGGAATTTCCTCAAAAAACTAAAAATGGAACTGCCTTTTAATCCAGTAATTCTACTGCTACGATTATACTGGAAGAACCCTGAAACACCAATTCAAAAAAATTTATGTACCCCTATGTTCATGGCAGCGTTATTTACAATAGCCAAGTGCTAGAAACAGTCTAAGTGCCCATCAGAAGATGAGTAGATTATGGGTGGGTGGGGAGGGGGACAGAGGGGAGCAAAAAGGGGATGGATGTAATACAACAACAATAAAATTAAAAAAAAAAAGATGAGTAGATTAAAAACTGATACATTTACATAGTGGAATACTATGCAGCAGAGAGAAAAAAAGAACTCCTACCTTTTGCAACAGCATGGACTGAGCTGGAGAGTATTATGCTTAGTGAAATAAGCCAGTCAGTGAAAGACAAATACCATATGGCCTCACTTATAACTGAAATCTAATGCACAAAATAAACTAATGAGGAAAATAGAACCAGAGACATGGAAACATGGGACAGCTGTAGGAGGGGAGGAGCAGGAGGGAAAATGGTGGAAGGAAGGAGAAGGGATGAGGCAAAGAACATACGTGAATGACCCATGGACATGGATAGTAGAGAGGGGATTGACTGTGGACTAAAGGGTAGGATGGGTGGAGGGGGCAAAAGGGGAAAAATTGGGACAACTGTAATAGAATAAACAATAGAAAAAAAAAAGAATTCAGCTTCTCAACGTGTGCAACCATGTGGTATTTACTGTATTCACAGAGTTGTGTAACCATCACCACTATTTAATTTCGGAACATTTTTGTCACCCCCAAAAGAAACCCCATACCCTAGCAAGCATTCCCGAATTCCTTCCTCCACCCAGTCCCTGGCAACCACTAATCTACTTTCTGTCTTTATGGGTTTGCCTATCGTGGACTTTTCATATGAGTAGAATCATACATTATGTGGCCTTTTGTGAATGGCTTCTTTCACTTTGCATTATGTTTCAAAGGTCCATCCATATTGTAGCATGTATCAATATTTTATTCCTTTTTATTGCCAGGTAATATCTTACAGATATGTGACTTTTAAAGAATATTGTAAATGGGTGGGTGGGGACAGGGAACAAAAAGGGGATGGATGTAATACAACAACAATAAAATAAAATAAATAAAAAAGAAAAAAATAAAGAATATTGTAAAGAGATTTTTGAAAGAAGCACAAAATTATAAAAAGGTTGGATGTATAGTACATGGGATATTTGCTCATTCTGAAATACTTGAAATACCAGGTTGGAAACTTCAGGTCACCAATTATTGAGACACTTGATGTGTATTTTCTACAAACAAGGACATTCAAGAAATTAACATTGCAACATGACTGCCACCTGGTCCTCAAACCCTGTTCAGAATCATTTTGCATTTAATTGTCATATCTGTTTAGCTTCCACAGAGACATAATTTTGCATTCTGCTTTTTTTTAATCTTAATGAATCATAATGTTCTGTTCATCTATTGTACAAATAGGGTATTATCAATTCTAACCTAAGGTAAGCCTTTTTTTTTTATTGTAAATTTCCCCCTTTGTTTTGTGACTTTTTTATTGATTTATTTTTAAAGATTTTATTTATTATTTTTACAGAGAGGGGAAGGGAGAGAGGCAGAGAGGGAGACGGAGGTCAATGCATGGTTGCCTTTCACCTGCCTCCAGCCACAGACCTGGAGGGAGACCTGGCTTGCAACCTGGTTATGTGCCCTGTCTGAGAATCAAACCAGTGATCTTTGGGTTCGCAGGCAGGTGCCTTATCCACTGTGCCACCAGCCAGGGCATGTTTTGTGACTTAAAGAAAAAAAAAAGCTTATATGACAGTTTTACTCTCAGCTACAATGGTGGGTCATCTGAGAGATCAGTTTTGCTCATCTTTGAAAAAAATCTTCAATGCCTATATTACAACCTCTTTCATCTCTTCCTCTTTTTGTCCCAACTTCCCCATATGCATCACTCAGAAGGCTTTTTCCCAAAGGCCTGTGGAGATGACCGAAAACAAAGCTTTTCTCCCTGTCCCTCCTCCCTCTTGAGAGGTTTGTATAAATGTGAGGCTTTTACCTTCACTAATTCAGTCACTGCTTCCCTGGCATGACAGTGTCTCCATTCTCTTCCTTTGCATCAGGTCAGCAACAGCCCACTGTCAGAAGAGGCTGTGTTGGGATTTGAATATGGGATGAGCATTGAAAGCCCTAATTTACTGCCCCTCTGGGAGGCTCAGTTTGGTGATTTCTTCAATGGTGCCCAGATCATCTTCGACACCTTCATCTCTGGAGGTAGGTTTTGGCATATGGGTATGCAGTGGACATATGGCACCAGCCTCATGGGGACAAATGAATGAAAAGGGGCTGTAGCTGCTTATGAGACTCCCTGTATCACCAACCCTGAGCTGAGTTCGGGGGTTGCCCTGCCATCCATTGGGGCATCACAGTTATCTGAGGTAAATGAGCTGCAAGAGAGCTGGGTATTGTGCAGGGAGCGCCTTCCCACCTGCAGGGGAATGTGGCTGAAGGGAGCAGGACCTGCACCTACCAGGGCCTAAGTAGTGTGACTTCAGGTCCACTTTTGGGCTTGTTGAGTAGCAATGACATGAATCATAAGCAGGCAGTGGTGACAAAGTGAGGATTTGTGGTCAGAGTGAATGGCAGCCTCGAAAACCTGCTTCCCTTAATCCAGGGACACTCAAGTGTCTGAACATTGGAAGTTGTGCATCTTTATCATTTTAAACAATCATTTATAAAAGCAGTATCTGCTTACTGTAAAACTTCAAAGTATGTAAAGTAAAAGTGTGAGTCTCTCAGACTCCCAGACTCCCCAAGACTCTCATCCCATATTGGGGGTGGGGGGTGACCACTCTTGGATTTTGAGTGTGCACTATAGTTCCTTCCCTTGGTTATGTTTCTCTGTAACTGTGTAGTTGTAAGAAACATGACAATGTCGCCCCAATAAGTGTAACTTAAAATAAAAAAAATGAAAAATAAAAAATAAACATGCCTTGAAGTTTTACATGTCCAGAGGCCTTTCCAAAGTACCTGTGTCCTCCGCTTGAGGTCAATGGCCTGTGTTGTCAGGGGTACTATGAAAAAAAGTAGGGGCTGCCCTGACTAGGTAAGAGTTGTGCCTGAAGTCAGCATGGCCATGCTGTCCTGGGAGCCAGACGGTTCCTGCTGAGTTTGTGTTCTACTTGCTGAAGCTCAGGAAATGTGTCATTCTAGGGGTGCAGTTAGTAGGATGGATATTTTTCCTCCCAAGTGTGGTGTAACAATGCTAGACAGTACATGTTATAAAAATGGTTTTAGGATGTCAGGCATCAAACTAACATTTGTTCACTACCCAAGTCAGATCAGACCCTTTCATTGAGGTCTCAGTTCTTCCCACTGCTTTCCCAGGAGAGGCCAAGTGGCTCCTCCAGAGCGGCATTGTGATTCTCCTACCCCACGGCTATGATGGGGCTGGGCCTGACCACTCCTCTTGTCGCATAGAGCGTTTCTTGCAGGTACGTCCAATACTCTTTGGATTCCCGGGGATGTTTTTGTGCTTCCAATGTGCTTTGAACTAGATCTGCCTCCTGCAGATACTTAATGTGCACTTTAAATTGTCTGGCATTGTACTATTTGAATGAAACAGATTTAATGCTTTTAAAGTGGCAAGCCTGGCAGCCCCGTTGCCTTCACTGTAGGGGCAGCTGCTCTAGATTTTTATTTTCCTCCAGGGTTGCCTACTCACACCCCCTCTCCAAATTGGAGGGCCGAGCAAGAATTGTCAGGATTTAGTCAGATCGCTTTCTTTTCCCTCCATTGCTTCTGGAGTGGGCTTAGGATCTCTGCCTTAGCTTTCTGTACCGCCAGGACCTAAGATTTAACTCCTTGCCTTCAACTTTTTAACCGTGTTAGCTGCTTTTGATTTTGTTTTATCTTTAAAACAAACCATCCAAACTATAATTGTTTATTATATTTAGAGAGTGAGATTATGACAGTGCTTCCTTCCACAATCTCACAATGTTAACCCCATAGTAACCAAAATCTATATATTTTAAAAGGTCCCCTCCGGATGCTTCTTATAATTAGCTGTGTTTGGGAAAACCATGTTAAAATGCACAGACTCAGACAGATGCAAGAGCCACCAGACCCATCCTCTGGTTAATTCTTCAGAAGCTATAAATTTACCTTCTGGTATTTTCTCTAATGGAGGGAAATATATCACTTAGAGCCCCATGGTCCCTTTGAAAAGCAGATGTCATTGTGATTGGATGAGATGATCTGAACATTCCCCTTTCTTTAATTTCTCTCCTAGCTGTGTGACAGTGCAGAAGAGGGGGTGGATGGGGACACCGTGAACATGTTTGTGGTACACCCCACGACTCCTGCTCAGTATTTCCACTTGCTCAGGAGGCAGATGGTCCGGAACTTCAGAAAACCTCTCATTGTTGCTTCTCCAAAGATGTTACTCAGGTTCCCTGTAAGTAGAAAAAACTGGTTGGAAGCCTTTCTCCTCTTGTTCTTATACTTCTCCTCTTTTTTAAAAAACATTTTACTTATTTATTTTCAGAAAGAAGGGGAAGGCAGGGTAAGGAGAGGGAGAGAAATGTCAATGTGTGAGAGGTACATTGTGCTCAATCCACTGAGCCACACCAGCCAGGGCTTGTCATTCTTTTTATACTGTATTTTAAAAATGTTTTTCTGTATCTACTTGTAGTTCTAAATTACAGAAACTTTTTTTTTTTTTTTTTAGTTTTAGTTGGCTTTACTGCTCTCTGTCTCACCTTTCAAGAACAACTAGAAATGCAGGTAGCTCTCAGTTTTTGTTGAAGGACAGGATAGCAGATATTATCACACTGGTATCCTGGTCTGAGAGGAAACAATTTTACAGAAAAAGTTTAAAAGTCCAAATAGTCTAAACACTACTATGTTGATAGTAGTAAGTTGTGAATTTAGAGTGTTTTGATGAAAATGAGTGGTGTTATTTATTGACTTTTGTTTAGACTTTTTTGTGTTATTTCATCAAAAGTAGATTATTGTTTCAGTAAGCATGACATCATAACAATATAGCTTATTGTACATTGCTTTAAAATGATGCATTTTTAAAAGTATACATTTTTTTCTCTTGGTTTACCTGAAGTAAGTGTTAAATGGAAGAGTTCAAGGTAATAAATACTACTAAGCATGTATTTATCTCATCTGCTTTATGGTTTTTTGCATTATAAAAGAATGTTAATTAGAATGAGCAGGCCAAAACCTTGTATTTATTTGGATGCTACTGCTGAGATGAAATATGGCTGCTTAGGACTATCTTGTGCTTTGCACAAAGGTTTGAGAGTGTAGATTTGAAACGGGGATTTTGAGGAAAGTTGGAAGTGATTTTCCATGACTAGTGTGGCTCAGTGGATTGGGCATCATTCTACAAACTGAAAGGTCACTGGTTTGATTCCCAATCAGGGCACAAGCCTGGGTTGCAGGCCAGGTCCCTGGTTGGCGACATGCAAGAGGCAACCAAATGATGTTTCTCTCCCTCTCTTTCTCCCTCCCTTCCTCTCTCTCTCTCTAAATAAAATCTTAAAATAAAGAAAAAGTTCCAGGTGATTTGCATTTTTAAGCAGTGCCTAGCATTTAGAGAGAACTAAGGAGATACTCTTGTGGTTGGAACTTGTGTGATTCTAGAGTGAATGCCTCCTTAAATTTTGCATTCAGGCACCTTACCTTTCTTACCCTATTTCTGACTCTGGGAATCAATAGCAAATATAATGGTATTAAATATTTCAATATAATGTATGTATATTACCAAGTCTTAATGAATTATTAGAAATTTTATTGAGAATCTTTTTTGTTGTTTGAAACTGAGATAAAAGTTTATAGTCTGGCCCAATATTTTACTCCTTGCCTCAAATGTAATATATAACCTATCAAATAAAAGAAGCCTTATTTGGGAGACTTCAAAAATATCAACAGGTATCCTATAGATACCTATAGTTGAAAAACTACCCTTACTAAGTAGTCAAATATCTTCATTAAATATTAAGTTCTTTTATTAATTGAAAATGAGCATGACCATTATTAAATTCTGATTTCATCCTGGAAATTTGATTATTGGTACAAATGATCTATCAGAATATGTCAACCCTTTCTTTTGATGGCCTATTTGGAGGTGACTTGCCATGTGACAAACATGACTCAGGGCTACATGGTATGTGTGTCAGGTGGTACTTAAGTCCCATTCCAATTTCCCACCCAGCTCTGAATCCCAGGTCCTCTTGTTTCCTGTCCTAGGAAGTGAGGACTGATGAACGAATCTGGCTCTGAATGGAGAAGGATTACATTAATTAGTATTAAGAATAGCTCAATAGGTATGATTTAAGTTTTTAGATTGTATCGCAATATCCCAGCCTCATTGTGGCTACCCATAATGGTCTAACTCAAAATACCATATACCTCCCTGATCAGTGTGGCTCTGTTGGGTGTAGCACCGTCCCGTGACTGAAAGGTTGCAGGTTTGATTCCCAGTAGGGCACATACCTAGGTTGTGGGTTTGATCCCTGGCCCTGGGCTCATATGGGAGGTAGGCAATTGATGCTTCTCTCTTAATCGATGTTTCTTTGTCTCCCTTTCTCTTTCCCTTCCTTAGTCTCTAAAAGCAGTGAAAAATATCCTCAGATGAAGATTAAAAAAAAAAAAAAAGCCAGATACCCATTTGGGGATAGACTGCAGGGAAATTAACTAGATGACAGCAAAAGGGATCAAATGCCTAAACCTTGATTTCATCAGTTTTTCACTCTAAGTTCTTTGCAACAAGCAATTATTTAGATTGAGCTCATTAATAAAATTTCTTTTCATTACAGAGATATTCATTTATTTTCTTTGGGTGAATAGGTTTCGCTTATAACAAAAACCTAAAGAGAGAAATAGTTTTCCTACCTTAGCTGTTTTGGTTTAAAATATAAATTCTATAAAATGCTATTTCTAATTCCAAAAATTAGGGCATACATAGTTTTAAATATAAAGTTGTATGATCAAACTGAAATTTTGATTCTTAAAATTTTATTGGGGTACCAGACTAAAAATCTTATCTAACCTCAGGAAAGGAATTTATTCTTAAGTATTCAGAACTGAAAATGGAAAGCTATTATATGTATTAGTACATATTTACTTATAGCCCTAGGCAAGAGTTTTGATGCTATTTCTTGGTCAAGATCCCTTATAAGTAAAAGCATCTTCATCTCCTTTACACTGTTTGATAGATTTATGGATTTCCCTCTCCTCCTTAGGCAGCTGTGTCAACTCTTCAAGAAATGGCACCAGGAACATCATTCAGACCAGTCATTGGCGATTCATCTGTGGATCCAAAAAAGTAATTTGATGTGTATTTCTGTTTTCATACAGAGCAGTTCTATTTTAATTGGTGGGAAAACCAGTTCATGTTAAGAAATCCTAAGTGACCTATATCTTCTCTCTCATAATAATAATAAATCCTTTAAGTGAGTGGGGGAGTAGTTATAATGTGCATGGAAGAGTGAACTTTGGAGGCATATGTTGCTAAAGAAGGATGTCAGGGCGTTGCGTATAACTGAACCCAGCTGCAGAGTCCTACTGCTTCATTAGTGAAGCATTTAAACCTACGTGGTTTCCGTTTCTTCTGATAACAATTCTTACTTTAAGGCATTTTCTCCCAACCCTTCTGTCTCTTTTCTGCCAACAGTGTTAAGAGTCTAGTGTTTTGCTGTGGCAAACACTTCTATGCCCTGCTGAAGCAAAGAGAATCTTTGGAAGCCAAGAAGCGTGAGTTTGCCATTATCCGAATAGAGGAACTCTGCCCTTTCCCGCTGGACTCCTTACAACAGGAGATGAGTAAATACAAGCATGTTAAAGGTAAAGGGTTCTTTGGCTTTTAGATAGTTTGGAACTATCTCAAATGAAGAAGAGGTTATGGGGGCAGTGAGAGTTATTAGAAAATTGGATCTCGTGGAATCTGGAGATATGAAAATAATACTTCTAGAGCCAGTGTCTTCATGTCTTTTTTGGTGCTTCTTTCAATCTCCTCTTGTCTAAGACATCTAATTCCTTGAGAGTTTGGAAGGACTCACTGTCAGTTATGACAAGTCAACTATAATTATAAAAGATAAGCCTTTCAACCAATGGAGCTAGAATAATTAGATGTCTTTATGTACTTTATGGGAATTATATCAACATTGATCATAGACTAAAATATAAAATGTAAAACTACAAAACTTCTATAAGAAAATGGAATAAAATCTTTGTAACTTGGTTTCAACGTAAGTTCTTAGATATAATACCAAAAGCATGTTCCATCAAAGAAAAATTGAACTTTACCAAAAATGAAAAACTTGCATTGTAAAAGCCACTGCAAAGAAAATAAAAAGACAAGTTGCAAACTGGGAGAAAATATTTGCAGATAAGGATCTGAGAGAGGATTATCCAGAGTGTTTAAAGAGCCCTTAAAACTCAACAGTAAGAAAATACATAATCCAATTTTTTAAAGAACTGAACAGGTACTTTACCAAAGAGCTAAGTGCCAAATAACTAAATATGTGAAAAGATGCTTAACATAATTAGTGATAATGGAAATGCAAATTAATCCAAAATGAGATATGGCTACATATGTATTCAAATAGCTAAAAGGAAAACAACAAATGGGCTATCAAATGATGAAGAGGACATGAAGCAACTGGAACCCTCATTCACCACTAGTGAGAGAAATAGTTTGTCTGTTTCTTGTACAGTTACACATAGAATTACTGTACCACCCAATGGTCCCACTCCTAGGTGTTTACCCAAGAGAATGGAAAAATCTCCCCAGAAAGATCTACGTGTGAATGTTTATAACAACTTTATTCATAATTGCCTCAAACTGAAAACAACCAAAATGTCCTTCCACCTGTGAATGAATAAACAATATGTGTTATAGGCCCTGGCCATGTGGCATAGTTGGTTAGAATGTTCTCATAGGCCAAGGTTGTGAGTTTGATCCCAGGTCACAGTATATACAAGAATCAATCAATGAATGCAAAAATAAGTAAAACACAAATCAATGTTTCTCTTTAAAAATAACTAAATAAAAAAAATAATAAAACAGCTTATGGTATATCCATAATCAAGGTCGTAGTACTCAATAATAAAAGAGATTGAATTATTGCTATTGGCAAAATCACAAACGGATTTTGCTAATTCAAGGAAGCCAGACCCAAAAGGTTACATACTATATGATTCTGTTTGTCTGACATCCTGGAAAAAGGCAAAACTGTTGGGGTAGGGGAAAACTCAGTGGTTTTCAGAGGTTGGAGGGAAGAGGAGTTTAGTATTGTACAAAGGAACAAGGTGAGGGAATTTTTTGGGTTGATAGAATTGTTCTGTATCATGATTGTTCTGGTGGATACATTAATATGCATTTGTCAAAAAAATAAAAAAAGACAAGTATAAACATGCCATATTAGAAAAGTGTGCATGTATATATACATTGTACTTATGTTGTATATGTTTATTTGAAGTACTGAGATGAATTTTCTTCTTTTATAGATTTTATTTGGAGTCAGGAGGAACCTCAGAACATGGGTCCGTGGTGTTTTGTTTCCCCAAGGTTTGAAAAGCAACTGGCCTGCAAGGTACTAACTCTGCCTCTCTTGTAATATTTTGATTTTGTTTTACGCAGAATACCAACAAATAGTTTCATCCCCTATTACCAATCCAGTTCTTTTAAAGATAAACTAAAATATAAAGTAGAGTTTTAGGCTATTATTTCAAGATAAAATGCTGAGTGTTTATCAAGCCATGTGTATATTCTAGTTTCATGTAAAACAAAAAGTGACTGTACTGAGAAAAGTAAAAACCCTTACCTGTGCGCTACTTCCCCACTACTCTGCTCAGCATTCTTGTCCTAGAGGTCAGCATTCAAGCCATTGGGGAGCTGAGTGATGAACAGGCTTGTTTTACAATATGGAAGTAGAGACACCCAGTGATGCTTGTTCCAGGCCCATCCACACAGCTGGGATCTCCCAAAGGCCAAATTCTTGTTGATTATGCTGTAGGAAAGGGAAAACATTGAGAAGAACAATTGTGCTTCTGTTTCATCTTTCTGTTTTGATTAGAACTCTGTTCACTCATTTGATACTAGTTGGCTAGGCCCAAATCATTTTCACACATAAATAACTCTAATTTAGGAAACTCTACAGCTAAAAAACCACCTCATAGTTACTGAAGAATAGAACAAATTTAAGAATTTATATTACCTTATTATGCCTGGAATTTAGTTAGTTTTTAGTTGTGACAATCTATATAAGTCATTATTTTTTCAAAAAGGTGATGTATGTTAAGCTAAGAAGAATACATGCACCTCCTTGGGTGAACTAAGTAGAGCTCTAATTAGGTCACAGTGTCATTTTATTTCTTTTCTGCTGCAACGACAGCTCCGCCTTGTGAGCCGACCCCCTTTGCCAGTACCTGCCGTAGGAATTGGCACTGTTCACCTGCAGCAACATGAAGATGTCCTCACCAAGACCTTTGCTTGATGATGTACTTTGAAGAAATACAAGTTCCTGTTAAGAAAACTGCCATAAAAAGAAAGGCCAACTTCTCTACCCTCTCCTTTTTCCATTACGTCACGTCAAAAACCTGTATTCCTCTAAAATGTTGGGATTGATAAGAACCACTTAATCTGGAATATGTAGAATAGGCAAGGGAATCAATAAATCCGACAAGTAACTTTTATCCTTCTAGTACAATCATGTTACAATTTGATTAGATCTGAGTGAGTTATAGAGATAGGTTGTAATCCACATTTTTCAGTCTTCACTCTTTCTTAATAACTGTATATGGCCAGGGAAGCTCTTTAGCCTGATTTTATAGCTACATATAGGTTACTTCAATATTACCCGTCAATTTGTTTGATAGATGCCACTTTCATTAATTTTTCCTCTTCTTTATTCAAGGTCTAATATTTTCATGTATGTCATTTTTGGTGCTGTTTCCCAGCCACTGTGAAAAACGTTTCACCAAACACTGTTACAAAACTATATTATTCCTGATTTGAGTTTTTCAAGATGGTTATTTTACCCATTATCCTTAAACCTGTGGGTGTAATCTCTTATTCATTCTTTACAGTATATTTTATTGATCATGCTATTTCAGTTGTCACAAATTTTTCCCTTTGCCCCCCTCTGCCCGGTCTTTCCTCCAGCAATCCCCACCTTTTTAGTTCATGTCCATAGGTTGTGCATTTAAGTTCTTTGACTTCTCCATTTACTTTACTATTCTTAAATCTTCCTGCTTATTTTGTACCTACCAGTTATGCTTCTTGAGTCTTGCAAAATTTCCCCATTCTCTCCCTTTCCCCCTCCTCACTGATAACTTTTCGTATGTTCCCCATACCTATGATTCTATTCCTGTTCTAGTTGTTTGCTTAGTTTTTTGGTTTTGTTTGTTTTTTTTAGATTCATTTGTTGATAGCTGAGAATTTGTTGTCATTTTGACCTTTTTCTTAAATGTGTCCCTTTAACATTTCGTATAATAAGGGCTTGGTAATGATTAACTCCTTTAGCTTTACTTTGCCTGGGAAGCACTTTATCTGTCCTCCCATTCTAAAAGATAGCTTTGCTCGATAGAGTAAAGCAAGGTTGTAGGTCCTTGCTTTTCACCACTTTGAATACTTCTTGCCAGTCCCTTCTTGCCTGCAAAGTTTCTTTTGAGAAATCAGCTGATAGTCTTATAGGAACCGCTTTGTAGGTAACTTTCTTCTTTCCTCTTGCTGCTTTTAAGATTCTCTCTTTAACTTTTGGCATTTTAATTAATGATGTATTTTGGAGTGGTCGTCTATGGGTGTAGCTTGTTTGGGACTCTGTGCTTCCTAGGCTTGTATGTCTATTTCCTGCTCCAAATTTGGGAAGTTTTCCTTCATTATTTTTTCAGGTATCTTTTTTTCCTAAATTGTTTTGGTGGTAATATTTTCATATTTTTAATTGACTTTGGGTGTCTGATATGGAGATTTAGGCCCCTCGGTTTTTGATTTCTTGTTCTTCTTCTGGCACACTATGTCACTATGATTCAGATGTTGGCATGTTTGAAGTTACCCCAGAGGTTCCTCAGCCTCTCTTTTTTTTCCAATTCTGTTTCCTCCTTCTGTACTTATTGACTGTTTATTTCTTCTCTTTTTTTGTTTTGTTTTAAATTAATTTTATTGTTGTTGTATTACATCCATCCCCTTTTTCCTCCCCTCTGTCCCCTTCCCCACCCACCCACTCCCCGCCAAAGTCAATCCCACTAGTTGTCCATGTCCATGGTTCCTCCACACAAGTTCCTTGACCAAACTGCTCTCCCTCCTTGCCTCCTCCTCCTTCCTCCCCCCTCCTCCCTGCCCATTGAAGGTCTATTCATTGTGTTTTATTTCTTCTTTATGTTCCAAATCATTAGTTTGAATATGGCTTCCTTCCCTTCACTATTGGTTTCGTGTGGATTTTTTATTTCATTTAGAATAGCCTTCACTTCTTCCCTTATGTGTTTACCATATTCAATCATTGTTATTGCCAGTGTTTCACACTCTACATCTGTTAGGTTGGCCATCTCCTCATTTAGTTCTGGAGACTTCATCTGTTCCCCTTTTTGGGCCTTACTTCTCTGTTTCAACTTGACAGCGTTCTGTGTTTGCCTCTGTGTCTTCGGTGGAACTGTTGCACCTATTACATTGTAAGGGATGGAGCCTTAGGTACCTGTCAGTCCTGGGTGACTCATTTCACCATGTTGTGATGCTGTATGTAGGGGAGAGGTGAAAGAGGAAACAATGCCTCTTGTTTGTCACTTGCCCCTTTTCCGGCCACTTCACCTGCTTCATGTATGTGACTGGCGCCCCTCTAGTTGTTGTTCTGGTTGTGGTTCCCAGAGCGGGTGGGTTGCTGATGTTCTAGGACTGGAAGCCTCTACATGTACTCTTCTGAGGGCCCAATAGCCCCAACCCCCACTGGTTTTCACAGTCAAAAGCAATGAGGTTTTATTTCCCTGGCGCTAGAACTGTGAGTGCAAGGTCTGGCCTGGGGCTGGGATCACTACCCAGGTGTCCCTCCCAGCTTTTATAATGTGTGACTGCTCTTTCCACTGGCCAGCTGCAGCTGCTACTGCCTTGCAGATGCGTCGGCTGCTGCACTGTGTCCCCTCTACCCTGGCTCCCTGGCATTGCACCCCCTGCCCATCTGGATGAATGTTACTTCTTTATATCTTTCTTTGTTGGACTTCCATGCAGTTCAATTTCCTGGTAGTTCTGGTTGTTTTTTGTTTAAGGTACTTGTAATCCTTCTTATTTTTGAAGAAGGAGGTGAAGCATGTCTACCTATACCTTCATGCTGGTCGGAAGTCCTTGCGTGATCTTTTAGCATAGTGTTAAGTTAAGGAGTTTTAGGTCCAATGAAATTGATTTGTGGTCTGTTTTGCCACATTATCTTTTTTTCCTAAATTGTTTTGGTGGTAATATTTTCATATTTTAAATTGACTTTGGGTGTCTGATATGGGGATTTAGGCCGCTTGTTAATCAGTCTTCCCTCTAAAAATCCCTGCTGCAGTGTGATATTTATTTGTGGTGTTTTAGGAGCACTTTAACTTGGACAGGGGGAACTTCCCAACACCAGGTACTTGGGGATTTCTACGGATCACCAAACCACTCCGTTACTCTAAAATTAAATGGTATCGGAAGCATAAGTAAGCAGCAGCAAACTGTGCAGCTTTAAGTGGCTTGGTGCTGCAGAGACTACCATCGACCATTCTTGTGTCATGACATTGTTTTTTGCAGAAATGATGGGGCAAGTACTGGAGCACTGGGATGCCCTCTTCACTTTTACTGGCAATCAGTAATCAAAATCAATGTATAAGTTGTTCACGTCATAAATGTATGCATTAGTACCTTGATTTAACATTTCTGTAGTATTCATATTTCTTTTATTCATATAGACCTTAATGCTTCCTTTCCGTGTCAAGTCATAGTGATCATGTAACTTGGTGCCAGTCATGTAAATCACTAAAATTACAAAGGTCTATTTAATGAGAATGGTCATCAATGTTGTATATCAAACTAGGAAAAAACAAAAGTACAATGTAATTTTTTTTCACATCTTTTGGTTTCTTGAGCTAAAAATTCTAAAAGTGTAAGCTCAAAATAAGAGGGAAAACTAATTTTCTTTTTTGTTTTCCTTTTAGTTTAGTGTAGCTCTCTCCAAATTTCTAACTTTATACCTCACATGTCTGTTTATGGTTTCTTGTTACATCTTCTTCAACTTGAGCCATGAACCTTATCCTTATTTTCAATCACTACAGCAACATGAGTCAGCACTTTGAATTCCTTTGATGGAAGAGACTATTTGAAAAATTCCAAATCAAATATTCCTGTGATAAAATATGGAATTAAAAATATAATGTAAAATATTTTACATTTGTCTATGCCAAATTTCATATTTGATGAAGAATAGAGCTCATATTGGGTATTTAGTGAATAGAAATGTTAAGAACCATGAAAAATTTTTAATTTTGTTTGAAAATGATACATCATTCTTTGTAAAATAAAATTTTATTTCTTATATGAATCATTTGGCTCAGTTTTCCTATGTTTTCAATACATATACTATATTCCAAACTATAACTTTTTTAGGCTGACTATAATACTTTTTTATCCTTACCTGAGGATATGTTTTAAAAATTAATTTTAGAGAGAGAGAAAGGGGGAGAGAGAGAGAGAGAGACAGACACAGAAACATTGATTGCCCCCTATATACCCCCTGACCGGGTATCTAATCCAAAACCTAGTTATATGCCCTGACTGGGAATTGAACCCAAAACATTTTGGTATATGGGATGATGCTCCAACCTACTGAGCCACCCAGGGCCAGGGCTAAGGTTTTATTATTTTTAAAATTTCTTTACTGACAACAATATCCCTTTCACAAAATTGAGGAAATATGGTTTAAAGAAATAATGGATTACACAGGAAGTCAGATTTAAGAATGAAGACATTTGGGTCCTGAGGTTCTGAAAGTTTTACCTACATTTCTCTTGTATGTACTAGAATATTTGGTTCTCATCTTTAGCTTCTTGTAGGATTCAGTCTAAAATGATTATATTTTTGAGGAATTTGAATAAAATGTTTAAATATTCAATATTTATAACACTATTATACAAAAAACAACTCCTTAATTACTCTGTGGAAGTAGTAGTTCATGGTCATGTTTGTATTTAGATCTGAAAAAGCACAATCTAAAGTAGACTGTTATTTCCTCACTGCCAATTGCAAAATCAGTTAATTTTTAAAAATTAATAAAGTGTGTAATTTAAATGTTGTTTCCCTGTGTCTTCTCTGACTCATATGGAGAACCAACTACAATTGAAGGAAAATAAGAAACAACTCTATAAAAGTAAATAATAATTCCTCAACAAATAGTTTATCAGATACCTATTTCATATATGACATTGTTCTGGATATTAGAAATACATGGGAGTAAAAGGTTAAATGGGTTACCCTCTGTCCTCAATGGGCTAAGAATTTGTTTTAGGCATTTTTACTTGTAGAGAGAGCAAGGTTTTTGCTGGATGTACTAAAACAGTGTAGGAGGTTAAGGAAGGGTGATATTCCTAATAGGTAGAGATAAGGTGGCATATGTGGTTACACAAAGAAAAGTCGTGAGTATACGTAATAATAGAAAGACTGATTGGAAGGGTAATTAATAAGAGTTATTTAGAGTGTCAGAGCTTATTTACTTGAAATATGGAGCTGTCCCAGAAATAGACAGTAAAGAGCAGTGTAGTCTACTCTTTTTCTTCTGTCAATTAGATTTCCAATTTAGTGCATCTTTATTGAAAGGATGTTATATTTATGAAATTAGTGACAAAACTATATTTAAGTCAACCCTTTGCAGGTTACTGTAGATGATTAGGTAAGATCCTCTCTGCCAACTAGAAGTTTATGGTACAGTAGGGAGATAAGACAAGTATGAAAATGACTAAGTAAAATGAAGTAAGAATGAAGTCATAGGATGTGTAATTATGACTATGGCAGATTTCATCTTCCAAAAGAGGCTAGAGTAGTATTTTGTGTTCCACATGCTCTTCTAGAACCTTGCCACACAACCCCCACCTAGAATTGGAGTCTATTTCCCTTCCCTCTTGAAATCTAGCAGGACTTTGTGCCTGCCTCTGTAAATACAATGCACTGAAAGTGATGCTGCATCACTGAGTAGCATGTCCTCCAAGGACATGACTTGGCAGCCATCTGCCATGCTGTGAGGAAGCTCAGGCCACATAGAGAAGGCCTATAGAGATGTTGAAGCTGACAGCTTTACCTGAAGTCTCAGCGGAGAGCCAGCACCAAATGCCAAACTTGTGTTTGAGAGCCTTCTGATAAGCCAGTTGTTCAGCTTTGGAGCTATCCTAGATGACCTCAAGTGGAGCAGCAACCCATGCAAGCTATATGTACAAAAGGGGACCAAAGAAAACTGGAATTATTTTCTGGAGGGTGGAGACCTTGCAGTACAGGCTTCCCTCCCTAGGTGAGTTTTCTAGAAACCCATCTGTATCAGTGCAGCAGCTGGTGTTGCTGTGAGAGGCTCAGTTCAGCTTCCATGAAAAAAAATTTTAAGTGTATTTATTTATTTATTTTAAATATTTTATTTATTATTTTTAGAGAGAGGGGAAGGGAGAGAAGCAGAGAGGTTGCCTTTCACCTGCCTCCAGTTACGGACCTGGCTGGAGACCTGGCTTGCAACCTGGTTATGTGCCCTGGCTGGGAATTGAACCAGCAACCTTTGGGTTCTCAGGCAGGCACCTTATCCACTGTGCCATCAGCCAGGAGCTTCTGTGAATTTTTATTTGAAGAGCTTTTCCATGAGTTTGTCTGTTTCATAATAGGGCACCTATCCACACCATATGGAGTGCTAAGCAATTTTTGACCAAACCTGGCATGACCCTTGGTGCCTCATCCTCTTTATTCACCAGCTCTTGCCCCAAGAGGCTCTTTTTTTTTTTTTTCAATGAAAAAAGCCCTCAAAAAATGTTTGCTGAGGTAGAAGAGGTGAAACAAAAATGGCAGAAGTGGTAAAAGGCATCAAAATTGAAGAGTTCAAAAACTGTTTTGAGTAGTGAAAAAAGGATTTTGATAGGTGTATTGCATTAAATAGAGAGTACTATGAAGGTGACTGGTTTAAACATGTAAAAAATAAATACAGTTTTTAATAAATTCTATTTTTTGGGTGTCCCCCAATATATGTGTATGTGTGTGTATAAAGATGTGGGTGTGTTCAAAGATAAAGTCAGACACTAATTAAAGTGGTCAGGAGAGATTTTAATCAGTAATAAACTTGCAGTAGGGAAAACAATCCAGCATGAACTAAACTCAACTTTGATTTGTTGAGGTGATTACGCAGTTTAGAAGGAGAAGGGGGGAACAAAGAGGAGGTGAGCAGGGCTCAAAATTGGGGAGGTTGGAAAATGACAGAAAGCAGGAAGGAGGATTTGGTCTATATAAAACACATCTGGGTTCGTTAACTGGACTTGATAGAAGTTAGGCGCCCGCTGACTAAGGCTGGGAGACAAAGGCCTACCTTCAGAGGTTATATGGAACAAAAGGTAAATCCTTTGGTGGCCTTGAGCAGGCTAATATTTTAAGCAGGGAAGAGGGTGATCCTAGGAATGGAACTGTTAGAAAGTAATGTTAGTGTTTGTTCAAGTTTTTTGTTTGTTTGTTGTCTTTGCTGGCTAATGTATAGCTTAGTAGAGAAGGGCTCAGAGGACCTTGGCTAGTTTGCTCAAGGAGCACATAGATCTAAGCATTACAACAAATCATTGGGTTTGGTGATTATAGGTCATTGCTGACCTTTGAAATAGCATGTTTCAGCACATATTAGAGGAGTTACACTACAGGGGTTTAAAATTTGAGTAAGGAAAATAAATACATGAGGGCCTTCAATGTATCAATCTTTAATTTCACACATGTAGGAAGTGGTTATTTTTATACTTATTATACCCATGTAGCTCAGAAAGGCTAATTGCCCAAAGCCCTTAAGAAGTAGAGAAGGAATTAAAATGGAGGGGATTTGGCTGATTTCTCAGACTTTCCATTATACTGTGTCATAAAGAAGCAGTAAGAAGATAGCAGTCCAAGGACAAAATCCTGATCTCTGCATTTTGGAGAAGCTGAAGGATCATACAAAGTAGAGAGTGGGGATTTTATAAACTATTACCTATAAAGTGTCACAGCTCTGGCTGGTGTGGCTCAGTGGACTGGCACTAGCCTGTGAACCCAAAGGTCACCGCTGGTGGGATTCCCCAGCCAGTGCACATAACCAGGTTGCCAGCCAGGTCTCCAGCCAGGTCCGTGGCTGGGAAGCATGTGAAGGGCAACCATACATTGATGCTTCTCCCCCTTTCTTCCTCCCTCCCTGCCCTTCTCTCTGAAGACAAAGAATAAAATCTTAAAAAAAAAAAAAAAAAAGTCACAAATTTTTAAAACTTTCAAGAGGCTCCGATGCAATGGAAGCAAATTACAAAGGCTGGGTCATGCTGGCTCTGGGGTGCAGGGGGTGCGGGGCTCAGGTCCAGGCCTCCAAACTGAATCCCCAGCCGAGTCAAGTGCACCTTTGGCGGGGGTCCTGATCCACCCGGCTGAGCGCTCTAGGGTCTGAGACCCACCTGGCTGTCAAGGGAACTGTTATTCCTTGACACTGAGCTCAGACAGTGTCAGAGTGTTAAGGCCTGAGGCGCCAAGGGCTCGCAGAAGGCGCAGCCTCCCGAGAGCTGGCACTTGGCGGGCGGTGGCCCAGGCGGTCAGCGGACTGAGGTTGTCGGCGGGGCTGCCAGTGACCCTCCCGGCCGGGGGCGGGGCCGCGCAGGCTGGCCCGCGGCACGTGATCGGGGCGGAGCCTGCGCGCAGAGATCGGATAGCGTTGGGAGCTGGAGCCGCGGCCCAGGCTCTGAGACCCTTGCGGAGTCAACCCCCAGGCCCGTGTGCCCGTCTGCCGCCCCAGCCGCAGCCATGGGCAGTGAGTAGTGGCGTCGGCGGGGCTCGCTGGGTGGCGTGCGGAGTGGGGCTCTTGCCCGGGCGTGGGCCTGCGGGCGGTGGGCGCCGGGCGCCCACTCGGGTCGCACAGCCCGCAGACCTGGAAGGCTCGGCCGCGGTGCAGAACAGGGTGGGCGGCCTCCGCCGGCCTCCCGCAGCTTTAGGCGACCTGCCCGGCCCGCTGCGGACCGGGACTTGCGGCCGGGTATCTGCGCTCCGTAGGTGACATCCACGCGCGGACAGGGGCGCGTGGAGGCCACTGGTTGGGGGGAGGGGAGTTAGAGAACCAAGTGAAACCTGGACCACTTTGAATTTTTTGAGGTTACAAAGCTTATAGTTTTATTGCCGTATCATCCTTTTTTTTGGCATGTTGGTTGTGATGAGTAAAGCTCCCTGACTTGTTAAATTTTAGGAAAGTGATGCGTGGCATGTATTTTAAGGGGGGGAAAGGAGTGTGTTAGGTAGCGTTGCGTTTTTTCTGAAAATTTAACTCATGATGTGGCGTTTATTGAAAACTCTGTGCAAGGTTGTTTAAGCCTTAAGGAGGAGGCCTTGTATTATGGGGATCTTTTGCGGGCCTTCTCCTTAAACGCCCAGCACCACATGTATAACAGAGCTATTCAGGATGAATGGGTAACTGCACACCCAGGCTGTGCACGCGTTGGCCAGCTAATGGACTTTTGCCAGAAGCGAAAAAGAAAGTAGAGGAGACCCTGGCCTTTAATATACAGTGTAATGGGTAAAATTCTGCAACACAGAGTCCACATGTAGCAGCCAAAAGTGTTGCTTAAATATGAATATTCCAGCAGAGATGGTCACGAAATGCCAGGAATCTGGCTTCGATTGAGGTGGGACAGGAAGGGGATAACGGGATTCTAGGAAGTTTCCTGATGAGATTGCTATTTGTTTTGCATTAGAGATGAACTTCTATAATTGAGATATTTACTTTTCCAAATAGTCCAAAATGTTACTTGAGTTAAAAACAATTGTCCATGAGGATTTCAGAAGTCTATCACATCAGTGAATGCCATCATTTTGAGAGGTTTTATTAAAAAGGTGGACTTTTGGCCCACTGCTGAAGTGTAATTGTCAGTTTTAAAACAATTTCATAATACAAGCACAGAATCCAACGTGTGCCAAGGAAGATGATTATAACTAATAGCTAGTTGTGGTGTCTTGTGTTTCTCCACATTGCAGACACTGGCCAAGACAGAAGTCTCAGAGATTATTATCTTCATCCTCCAGTTTTTGGCAGGGCTTGACTTCAGTCATGACAGATGATGGTGTCTCTTTTTAAAAACCTTAGTTTATCTTTTATATACTATAAGAGTAGTCTGGGAAAACAATACTATCTGATGAAATGTAATTGTCATTCTCTGGACTAATTATTGTACAAAAACAACTACTTTGAGACCATTATGTGGGAAAGCAACCAAGCAAAGAATAGTGATAATGAAATGAAGTAAAATTTATCTATAAAGGTGATTCCATGATTTCCCTCACTTACACATTTGTAGCACCTTTCAGTTTAAAGTCATTTCTGCAGTTTCAGCCCATTCCTCTTCTGTTTCCTCTTCTGTTTCTCCCCTGGTATCTCCTATTTTTGAACTTGAATTGTGTTGTGGGTACCGTAGGAGGCTGCATTTATTTGCTCTTTTTTTCATTGAATTATTCCTTTATGTACAGAGTGCGTGCGATCAATTGGCAAATTTTAGTAAACTAAACATACCACAAAAGTGTTATTTTTGGGAATAAATGTATTTTTATATGTAAATACATAAACAAAGTCATTATTAATTGTTAAAAAAAGTCTCCATTTGCTGCAATAATAATAGACTTGATTAGACTTGGGAATCTTGAGCACAATTTAATTAACATTTCTTTATCCATGGACATCATCATGTTTTCAATCTTAGCTTTAACAGCCTCTTGATTGGAATGAGGTTGTTCATTAACCTCTCTCATAAATGCTGCATACATAATAGTCTAAAGGATTTGCATCTGGTAAAAGGATTTGACCAGAATTCAGGAACATTGACACTGAGATATTCTTGCACCTTTTTGGCGTTTGTTATGTGCTGGTGCACCATCTTGTTGGAAGATAAAATGACATCCATTTTCGACTTGCTTTATCCATGGTACAACTACTCTCAAAACGTCAAGGTAAACATCCTGGATCTTCATTGATGATCTCCTGATTCTGTGTACAATATCTGGACTTGTGTGATCCTTGCGTACTGTATGTGTTTTCCTTGTTGGTGTGGCAGCATCAGGATCAGCATCATACACCTTCTTCACGTTGTCAACTGTAGGTAACAAACTACAATTTCCTTAGCAGTTTGCCTGCATGGAGTCCAGAACTTAAGGTTGCTCTAAGGTCGTATTCCTTCAACATGACGGTTGCTCTCAGAATTTAATACTTTATATCTGAAACAATGATGTTAAATCATAATATTAGAAACTTAGTTTTTCAAAATTAATAAGCACGTGAAATAAGGAGATGCAAAGTTATTGTCAATTCATCGTGCGCACCCTGTATAAAAGGATTGGATACAAGTATGATGAAGCAAAATCATGTTAAAAGGATACTTGTATTACTTGTCTTTTATTGACTAACCCCTTAAACCTTTGGGATTTTTTTTTTTCTTTTTTCTTTTTGGTCTCTTTATTGAAATGTAGAGCATTATGGTTATTTTGGAAGAGGGGAATGGAATGGATTTCCGTTAAAAGTTAAGAGAACCAATATGGCATTTGTTTCTGTATAAAAGATACAACTCTTTTTAAAAAACACTTTGTAATTGGGATATTTATTCTTTTGTTCCCTGCAGTCAAATTTTTAGAAGTTATCAAACCTTTCTGTGCAGTTCTGCCAGAAATACAGAAACCTGAAAGAAAAGTAAGTATAACATTTTAATAATATAGAGGGTACCTACAGGACTTACACTGCTAAACCAGCAAAACTGATTTATTTTCCCCAACCCTATTGTGATTGTAATTAGAAAAATATTACCTCTTCATCCTTCTTGCAAGAGGCACAAAGTTAATAAAACTAGTATAAACCTGTTTAAATCTAGATGGCTAACCTCATGGTTTCAAAGGTAACTGTTCTTTAAATTCTAAAATTTCTAAACCAAATGTTTATTTGGCCTGTGTGTTAGACAAGATATAGTATTTCCCTATCTAGAGTGATTTTTATGATTTCTGTAGTATGTGGTGTGCACTGTGCTTTGCTAATGATAGGATCCACTGCACTGTGAGTGGCCCTCTCTGCTGGGTCTATTTTGATGAGTACAGCTATTTTACATAAATGAATTGCAACTGTGCACGTATATACCTTTTTTCCTTTTATTCATTTCAAAGAAAAATCAGGAATGCATTCAGAAGATAATTGTGACTCCATCAAATTGTCTGCCCTCATTGTGTACTTTTGGAGATAAGACATTTAAATTCCAGAAATTTTATTACCCAAACTAGCCAGTTCCCAGACATTCCTATTCTACTGGAATTTTGATTTCTCATGAAACTAACAGGCATAGGGACATAGAAAGAAATAAGTAAAACTTTTGTTAAACTTTATATTTAGAAGTATGTTCCTTTTTTATTGCTTTGAGGTTATAAAAATAGATGTTCGGATAATATTACATTCAGTCCTAGATTTGCACAATATTAGGTTAAATGAAAAGGGTGTCTTGCTTTTGCACCCTTTTCAGTTTTAATTAACATAGTATAGTATGATGAGTACTACCTGTATTTAAATTATTTAAATTACTATATTTTTAAGAAAAGTATAGAAAGTTATGTTTGAGAAATTTAGTCATTTGCTTTAATTACTGCTAATGAGTGAGGGTACTTTTTAAAAAATTCTCACCCAAGGACATTTTTCCCATTGCTTTTAGAGAGTGGGGGAGGGAGGAGAAAGATTGCTGTGAGAAAGAAACATTAATTAGTTGCCTTCTAGTGTGCTCCTTGCCTGGGGATCAAACTTGCACCCTGACTGGGAATTGAACTCAAGACCTTTTGGTCTGTGGGATGACGCTCCAACCAACGCTCCAACCAACTGAGTCACCCTGGTCAGGGCAAGTGTGAGAATATTTTAAAAGTTAAAAATAGCATGTTGTGATGGGGAATGCTGACTATGCTTTACATTTGCTTTTTTGGTTTTGATTAACTATTTATATTTTCTGTAAGATCCAGTTTAGAGAGAAGGTACTATGGACTGCTATAACGCTCTTCATTTTCTTAGTGTGTTGTCAGGTATGTAACCATAATATTAAATAAATGTCTGTACTATTATTCTAAGGTTTTGATTGGTTAGAATTTGAGAAATTTATTTTAGTTAAAAATATACTGAATTATTTTTAGCATTATTATTCTTTGTAATGAGCTGTTTGTGAAAATAGTTATCTTGTCCAACTTTGTATTTCTTTTGGTTTACTAGTGGGTTTGATCATTTTCTCTTTTAGTTTTCAGTTAATGATCTTTATCCACTGTTTTCTTGAGATTTATTTCCTTACTGAATTTTGACAGTTTTTGTATATAAAAGTATTAAACTTTTGACAGATATGTTGGACATATATATAATCTTTCCATTTTGTTTGCCTTTTATCATGTTGTAGATAGCATGTATTAATCAAAAAACCTCAAAAAGCGAAATTCTAGAACCCCAGGGATATACTGTATTTATAAATTAATAAAATTCAATGATACTTTAAAATTTTCTTCTTCAGAGATTAAGTTTAGAAAAATGTGACCTCCCCAACCTATCCATGTCACAGGGTTGTTGTAAGGATTGAATTAGATACCTTAGGTGAAAATTTTTTTGAGGATTTTGGAAAGCTATTGAAATACATAGAAGAAGCTTTAAACAATTGTATTAAGAAGCAGTAAAACATATTAAGTCTGTAATTTGGGGAAAACCAAATATATTTTTGTGAAGAGTGAAACAATTTGATCATTATTGTACTTAGTTTTAAATTGATATGGGTGGTCAGGGAGAACTTTTTTAAAATACAGAAGAGTGCAAAGGAAAAAGCATATTCCTACCATGTATTTTGAATATTTTAGAAATTCTCCTTCCCTCCCTTAAAAAAAATCAGACTTAAGAGGTATATTTTTTTGTATGGTAAAATACACCTGTTCTTCCCCCTGGCTGGTAGCACAGTGGATAAGGTGCCGGCCTGCAAACCCAAAGGTCGCAGGTTCGATTCCCCAGCCAGGGCAAATAACCAGGTTGCAAACCAGGTCTCTAGCCAGGTCTGTGGCTGGAGGCAGGTGAAACGCAACCATACATTGATGTCTCTCTCCCTCGCTGCCTCTCTCCCTTCCCCTCTTTCTCAAAAATAATGAAATAAAATATTTAAAAAAAAAAAAAATACACCTGTTCTTTGTAAGTGTACATTTTGAAGTTTTAACAAAAGTGAAGACTGACATACGTAGTACCTCAGTGGTTATAGAACATTTCTGTCACTCCAGAAAGTAGCCTGAAACCTGTCTTAGTAAATCCTCACCTCCACCTTCAGTCTCAGGAAACTACTGGTCTGTTTCCTCTTTTTTTTTTTTTTTTTTTATTTTATTGTTGTATTACATCCATCCCCTTTTTGTCCCCCTCTGTCCCCCTTGTTTCCTCTTCTTATAATTTGATTAATCTCTTCTTGAGTTTGATATAAATGGTAGCCATTATTACTCCTTAGTACATAACTCCATCATCATCTTTTTGAGATTCATTCATGTTGTTGGTATAGCAGTGATCTATCCCTTTTTATTTCTTAGTAGTGTTGTATAACTATATCACAACTTGTTCACCTAGTCACTTGTTGGATATTTGGGCTATTTCCAAATGTTGGCCGTAGCAAATAAAGTTGCTGTGAACATTCATGAGCAAGATTTTTGGAGACATGTCTACATTTCTCTTTGGTGAATACCTAGGAGAAGAATTATGAGATTGTATGGTAAATATATGTTCAACTTTGTAAGAAACAGTCATAATTTTCCAAGTGGTTACCCCATCTTATATTCCCAGTAGCCATTTATGGGCATTTCAGTTACTCTGCACCCTTGTTTACTCTTGCTGTTGTTGAGTATTTAATATTAGCCCTTCCAGTGAGTGTGGTTTTAGTTTGCATTACCCTGATAGAGGATATCGAAGCTGTAACTTGCATTTGCCTGGTAAATGATACTGAGGAACTTGCTCATGTACTTATTGGGCACTTGTTTATGTTTTATAAAATGTCTTTTCAAATCTCTTGCCCAGATGAAAAAATTGGATTATTGTCCATTATTGAATTATATTCATTATTAATATTTCCTGTATATAAGTCCTTTGTCAGATATATGTACTGTGAATATTTTTTAAGTAAAAATTTTTTTAAAGATTTTTTTCTCTGAGAGTGGGGCAGGGAGAGAGAAGGAAAGGGAGAGTCACATCTTGCATGCCCTCAACTGGGGACCTGGCCTGCAACCCAGGCATATGCCCTGACCAGGAAGCGAACCAGCAACCTTTTGCATTGCAGGCTGGCACCCAGTCCACTGAGTCACACCAGCCAGGGCATGGATACTTCTAGTCTACGGCTTGCCTTTAAATTTTCTTAATATCTTTGAAGAGTGGAAGTTTTTAATTCAATGAAGTTTAGGTTGTCTTATTCTTTGATGGCTCATAGTTTTTGTTTCCTACCTAAGAAATTTTTGCCTTTTCTAAGGATGTGAAAGAGTTCTCCGGCATTCTTCTAAATATTTTATAGTTTTACCCTGATCAGTGTGGCTCAGTTAGTTGGGTGTTGTCCTGCGAATCGAAAGGCTGCTCATTTGGTTCCAGGTCAGGGCACGTACCTGGTTTTTAGGCTGGGTCCTCAGTGGAGGTATGCGAGAGGCAACTTATCAGTGTTTTTCTCTCATATTGCTGTTCCTCCCTCCATTCCCCTTTCTCTAAAAAATACATAAATAAATAATGTATTTATATATTTTATAGTTTTAGCCTGTATGTTTTGTTCTATCATCTCTTTCAAATTAATTTTTGTGTATGGCATGAAGTAAGATTGGGGTTCACTTTTTTCTGTATAGATAGCCAGTTGTTGAAAAGGCTATCCTTTCTCTGATTAGTTACCTTGATGTCTGTTGAAAATCAATTAACCCTATACTGGTGGACCTATTTCTGTACTTTCTGTTCTTTTGCATTGATCTGTGTCCATGCTTATGGTAACCACTCTATTTTGTTTAATGTAACTTTATTCTAAGTCCTGTAATCAGGTCGCAATAGTCCTTCAACTTTATTCTTTTTCAGAATTCTAGGTTCTTCATATGTCCGTATAAATTTTAGAAGCAGTTTATCACTTTTTATAAAAAAGACTGCTGGGATTATGATTTGTATTGCATTGAATTTAGATCAGTTTTGAGAGACTTGCTATCTTGACAGTAGTGAATCTTCTAATCCAGGGGTCAGCAAACATTTTTCTGTAAAGGGCTAGGTAGTTAATATTTTAAGTATGACATTTCTGATGACTGTTTCATGCAGTAAATTTATGCATTTTATGTTACTTTATTTTTCTTACCATAGTATATATGTATATAGTTGCAAGGCTGTGTCTTTTTTACTTTCTCTTGCTTAGTTCTGCTCAGTGTGGGTATTTCTTGATTCTCTTTCCCCTGAACTTCAAACAGCTTTATTTCCCCCTTCCAGCCACAGTTTAAGGGTTTTGGTGTCTGTTCTCCATGTTTTTTTGACTCGAGGAAATGGTGAAAGGTGAGAAAAGCTGACGTAAGTGCAATAAATGCTGCCTGACTCTTCCCTCTCTTTCTTCTTAAGTTTTTGTTCGGTGTCTTGTGAGGATTCTTCCCACCTGACTGAACAGGGCTGTGTTCTATTCCTAACCTCAGAGCATTGCCTAGTTCCCAGTTCACTGTAGATCTGTCATCCTCAGTCTCATTTGAGGTAGAGTCCCATGGCCCACTTCTCTCATCATTTCTCAGCTGCTGTTTCTATTCCCCTCCTAGTCAAAGGAGGCCCAAAGGAATCTGGGTAGCCTGTTTTTGTCTAGGGTGGATTTGAAATGTAGTGGGAATTCCGACGGTTTTCTTGCCTTCCCTTCGTGGTGGTTGGAGCAGCATTGTGCTGAGTCTCTCTGCTCCTCCATTGTCTGCTGTTTTCCTCCCCCTATGACCACCAGTATTTCACATTTATCAGCCCTTTACTTGTTTGCTGCCTTACGGATTTTGTTTTCCTTACCTTTTAAATTCTTGTTAACTTTTACTATTTTACATGTTGTTAAATATGTGTTTTCTTGGGCTATGGAGGGAAATTCTGTAATTTAATCACAACTTGCCATCTTAACCCAGAATACCTTTCTTGGTTTTCAGTTCCCACTATTGTTGGAAATCCCTAATGCTAACTTTCTATTTGTCCATCTGGTTGGTTCAGGGTTTCCATTAAATCATGAAGTTCTTGTTTCTCTGAAGTACTGTACTGTACTTTGTCACATTGAAACTTCATGATTATATTACGTAATATAGTGCAGAGCCTGGAACTCTGCAACTGTGGCAGTCTTCAGAAGGAGCTCCTGTTGTTATTCTACATAGAGTCTGACCATGGAGGTATAGTGCCTGTCTCTACCAGATGCAATTAAGGAAAGGAATTTGACTGACTGACCTATTTCTCACTCAGGGAATATTGTGATGCGGACTATCCAGTAATGTTAGTTGGTTTTTATACAAGAACTTCCTTTCTCTCCATCTCTCATACTAGCTGAAGGGTGTCTGCACACCCATGCTTATTTCTTCATCAGGTTTGCTCTCAACTAATAAGTTCGTACATCTAAGCTTCTTGTTTTTATTAGTTTTCCACCCCAGCTAATAAATTCAGATGTTCAAAGAGATTTAGGTTGACCAGGTAGGTTGTTTAAAATTGTTGGCAGCATTTTTAACAATTAAAAAAAAAAGATCACCCTGGCTGGTGTGGTTCAATGGATTGGGTGGCGGCCCATGACCCAAAGGGTCATTTCCCAGTCAGGTCCCTGGTTGGGGGCACGTAAGAGGCAACTGATGGATGTTTCTCTCCCTCTCTTTCTCCCTCACTTCCCTCTCTCTAAAAATAAATAAATAAAATCTTTTTAAAAATCAGCTTCATGTAGAGAAGGATTTTGAAACTGAAATGTTTTTTTCTTTGTGTCTGATCCCTACATGGTGGGAGATGGGTATGGCCCAGTGCTGTGTCCTAAACATGGATCATATGATAGGAAATATTATGTGCTTATTTCAGAAAAATTTTGATAAATACTGAAAAGCATAAAGAAGGAAAAGGCAATCATATAGGGTATAAAAAATATTTATACCTGGTTACTTTCTATACATATTTTTAGTGTTGAACTTTTACTTTATTAAAAAATTTTTTTTAAAGATTTTATTTAGTTTTAGAGGGAGGGAAAGGGAGAGAGAAAGGGAGGAAAGCTGATTGGTTGCCTCTCACATGCAACCCAGGAATGTACCCTGATTGGGAATTGAACCGGTGACTTTTCTTTCTTTCTTTTTTTCTTTTTTAAAGATTTTATTTCATTATTTTTAGAAAGAGGGGAAGGGAGAGAGGCAGAGAGGGAGACAGACATCAATGTATGGCTGCTTTTCACCTGCCTCCAGCCACAGACCTGACTGGAGACCTGGCTTGCAACCTTGTTATGTGCCCTGGCTGGGGAATTGAACCTGCGATGTTTGGGTTCGCAGGCCGGCGCCTTATCCACTGTGCTACCAGCCAGGGCCTCTTTTTTTTTTTTTAAAGATTTTATTTCATTATTTCTATAAAGAGGGGAAGGGAGAGAGGCAGAGAGGGAGAGATACATCAATGTATGGTTGCCTTTCATCTGACTCCAGCCACAGACCTGACTGGAGACCTGGCTTGCAACCTGGTTACGTGCCCTGGCTGGGGAATCGAACCTGCGACCTTTGGGTTTGCAGGCCGGCGCCTTATCCACTGTGCTACCAGCCAGGGCCTGAACCGGTGACTTTTCAGTTCACAAGCTGGTGTGCAATCCACTAAGCCATACCAGCCAGGGCTAAATATTTTTTTATTGTATTTTTTCCATTACCATTTAGCCCCCTTATACCCTCCATCCCCTTCTTGAACTTTTACTTTAAATGTACAATTTTGTGCCTTTCCTTTTACATACCAGGGTTTCTCAACAATGGTAGTAAATTTTAGGCTAAGTGAGTATTTGTTGTGGAGGGCTGTCCTGTGCATTGTAGGATGTTTGGCAGCATTTATGACCTCTGCTAGCTAGATGCCAGTAGCATCTTCTTTTGAGTTGTGACAACCAATGTCTTCAGCCCTGGCTGGTGGCCCAGTGGATAAGGCAAATCTGAAGGTCGCTGGTTCAATTACCAGCCAGGGCACATAACCAGGTTGCAAGCCAGGTCTCCAGTCAGGTCCATAGCTGGAGGCAGGTGAAAGGCAACCATACATTGATGTCTCTCTCCCTCTCTGCCTACATCCCTTCCCCTCTCTGTAAAAGTAACAAATAAAATCTTAAAAAAAAAAACCATTAAAAAAATGTTTTCAGCTATTGACAGATGTTCTTGGGGATGGGGACAGGGAAGCAAAATTGTCCAGATTACAACCACTGTTTTATAGGTAATACAACAATGTAAGCACTTCCTCATTCTGTAACAAACTTCACAAGTACAATCTTCAGTGGGTGCATAATTTTTCTACTGTATATATCATCTTCAGTCTTAATTTGGAGTGTGGTTTTGGCTGTTATTAGTACCCATAGCTTTGCAAAATTATTCTGTGACTTGGTAGGTATAGTCTATGTTTACTGATGCTATTTTTTTTAATTGTGGTAAACAAAAGTTACCATCTTAATTACTTTGAAGTGTACAGTTTAATGGCGTGAAATATATTCACATTGTTGTGCAACAAATCTTCATACTGATAGGAGTATTTACTAGTGAAATGCTAATGTAAGTAATGATTTCTGTTGTTTTTATTTTCATTTAAAACCTCACCTTTAAGGTATACTTCTATGTTAAAGAACATGAGATGTTAAAGTTTTTCTTTTTTTTTTTTTAAGTATTACAAACATTATGTGAATGTGTTACAAAATAAGTTCAAACTTAATTTATATAATATATTTTTATAAAATGTTTTTTGTGATATTATAGATACCATTATTTGGAATCATGTCATCAGATTCTGCAGATCCTTTCTACTGGATGAGAGTTATTCTCGCATCCAACAGAGGTATGTACTTCTTTTCTTTTGCCTCTGTAATAGTACTGACATTAAATAGATCTGAAAATGTGAAAACTATTTTTTGATTCCACAAGGAGTGGGGGGATTTGATAAAAGAAACTCATTACCTGGGAGAAGATAAAAATATATGTAAATAATTACAGAACCATGTGTTTATTCTAATTATAGAAATATGCACAGAATATTGATGTACATAGATAATTAAATGATAAACACTGTCTACAGGTTTGGTCCTTAACTTTTTAACAGATTTGCTATTGTTTCCATTTTTTTCTAATTTCTGGATTTTTTTTTTTTTTTTGCTATACAAATGACTTTCTATTCAATTTTAGATATTGTATTACAAGAGTCACAAATCCTTTTAAGTGTCCTTTTTATTAGCTGGATATGTAATTTTGGGCTTGTATGTAATTTTTAATCTTGCATTAAAATAAAAGGCTTAGTGTAAGTTTAAAAAATAATGATTTGGACAGAAATCTTGGAAGATTTTTTCCAACAGATTTCTTTTAACAGTTTAAGTTTAGACTTTATAGAAACTTACATCTTTATAGTACTTATAGTAATTTTTATTTAATGCATTTTTGCAAGGATGTATTAGTAGAGCTTTTAGTAATTTATTGTTTAAGGAATGAAAATTTGCCTATTAACATTTAAGCAGGTATTTTCATAGATATAATTAAGGACTGGGACACTTATAAGGTAATCTGTGTTGTGTATAGTAAAGATTATACTTCTTTTCCTTTCATCACAGGCACTTTAATGGAATTGGGTATCTCCCCAATTGTAACATCTGGTTTGATTATGCAGTTGTTAGCTGGAGCCAAAATCATTGAAGTTGGAGATACACCCAAAGATAGAGCTTTATTCAATGGAGCCCAGAAATGTGAGACTTAATATAATTAAAGTCTTTCAAATGTCGAGATTTTGTGGTACAGATGTTTTTCTAGCCTTTTTATGTCTATGGTTGTAACATGTACTCCTTTTCTCTCAATTTTTATCAGTATTTGGTATGATCATTACCATTGGGCAAGCCATAGTATATGTCATGACGGGCATGTATGGGGATCCTGCTGAAATGGGTGCCGGAATCTGTCTCCTTATAATTATTCAGGTAAGAAATCCTATTTTTTGTATGCAGATAGTAAAATAGTTTGATCCCCTTTCCCTAACAATTTTTCAGGTAATGCATATGTTTATTTTCTTAGTTTTGAATTACTTAATTTTAATATTTTGATTATTTAAGTGACATGTAATCAGGTGTATTGATGTGAAAATTTAAAATTTATTCTAGTAACCTCAAAGCTGTGTAACATAATAAATAATGGACCCACTATATTTCATCAAGTCAATGTACATTTTCCACATTTTGATATCTGAAATCAGGATATGTTTTCAAAAATATTTTTATTGATTGATTTTAGAGATCAATTTGTTCCACTTATTTATGCATTCATTGATTGATTCATGTATGTGCCCTGACCAGAGATTGAACCTGCAACCTTGGCATATTAGGACAATGGTTTAAGCATTTGAGCTATGTGCTAGGACACAGGGTGTTTTCTCACAACTAATAGTGTCTTCTAGTTGCTGTCAGCCAGGTATCAGTCATAATTGTTGTTTTTTTCCTGTGTGTGTATCAACTTGATTATAGCTGTTCATATTATCGTATCAGTTGTTGATATAACATATATTTGACTTTAATTACATTTTAGAATGCCTTCCAAAACTCTGCTGTGATTTGTTTTTGAAATAAAATGTTATTGTATGTACACAAAGGTACAGAAAGGGCAAGCTAGATGGCATCTAAAAATAACTTTTTTTGTAAGTAGAAAATAAAATTTCTTTGGTTCAATTGGCAGTTTGTGTTTTTTTTCTTAGTGGTACACAAAATAATGGCATTAGAAATAATATATTCAAGTTAGTGAAATACTATATAAATACCCATACATGTGTTTTTTAAATTTTTTAAATGGATGCTTTGGAATGGAATTGCCAAAGGTCAACTTTATTGTTACTAAGTATCTTAAAGTGCATAGTTTGGTAGATTTCTGTAATGTACAATCCTTTAAAGTCATTTAGAGAAGTTGCCCAAGAATGGACTGTACTTAAATTATATAGTTGTTTATTGGATTTTTTTTTTTTTTAAAGTTTAAACACTGGGCTTCTGGAGTCATGTTTATCTTCTTGCTCACTCCATGAAATTAAGATTAATTCAGGAAATTTTTTCTAATGGTCAGATTTGACTAAGGTCAGAAAAATAGTTATAAATAAAATCAAAATTATTAATATATGTATTAAGAAATATGGGCCCTAGCTGGGTAGCTCAGTTGGTTAGATTGTCACCCCAATACATGAAGGTTGCAGATTCAATTCCTGATCAGGGCATGTATAAGAAGCAACCAATGAATGCATAAATAAGTAGAACAACAAATTGATGTTTCTCACGCTCTCTATCTCTTAAAAAAAAAAAAAAATAGGGGGTAGTGGGGAGAAAAGGCCACCTCAGACTGGCATGGTTAACTATCATTTGTTTTTTTTTAAATAGGAAACCTTATTTAGAAAGCAGATCATAATAAGGGATCATTTAGTGAACTTGATTCAGAACAAGCAGGGTATTTATTGACATCATTAACAGTAGGGAGGTCTTTTCTAATGAGATTGGAAGTATTTTGTCTTTTGACAAGGGGAAGAATTTTTAATGAATAATCAGAGTTTTTGGGCAGTTTCCTGAGCCCTAGTATTTTCCCTTTGGTATAAAGTACATTTCTTGAAAGAGTAACATTGTCATTTCTCCATTAAAGAAAACACTTGATAGGCAAATTTATAGCCTTTGGAAATTAGAGGAAGGAAAGTTGGGATGGAAAAGACATCTAAAAATGGAATTTACTATCTTTCAGTGCTTAAATTTTCTTCATATGCTTTGGGCATTGTTGAGAATATTAAAATACCAACTGTTGCTTTATGTTTTATTAACATTTTCTTTATGCAACCCATAGTTTCAAATAACCCTGATTTAAAAAAAAAATATTCAGAATTGCCCTGGTTGTCATGGCTCAGTTGGTTGGTTGTCATACTGCAAAGGGAATGGTCACTGGTTTGATTCCCAGTCAGGGCACATGCCTGGGTTGTGAGCCTGGTCCCTGGTTGGGAGTGTGCAAGAGGCAACTTTCTCTCACTCTAAATAGATAAATAAAATCTTTTTAAAAAATGAAAAGATGCTCAGAATTGGCATTTAGCTTTTAAAATTATACATCAGTAAATTTTTAAAAGTATTTTACTAAGGCTAGCTTTAGACTTTTACAGAACCTCAGGTTAGTTAAAGTATTGCCATTTTTAAGTCAGTTGTAGATTAAATTGATATAAAATAGAATTAAGCCATTTTACATTTTTTTTCAGTATTGCAGATCCAGGAATATTTATATTCCAGGAATGAAACAAGTGAAGTGAATATATATTAATTTATTTACATAAATTCTGGTATACAAATATTTGTCTTATGGTAAGTTCTAGTGTTAATGGATAGGGAAATATGTTTAATCATGAATAGATAATGACCCAATTGCATTTTTTTAACATATTGCTAATACTGAAAATGTGTGGGTACACTGAAGCGATATGATTGGATCAGTGTGTTTTTACCTAGAAACATAGGTTTAAAAACTGTATTTTTTTAACGGTATTTTTTTATGTAAGGTATTTCTCACTTTAATTATTCTTGTTTCATTCACATGGTCAGTGTCTTTCAACTAGTGAGTTTTGAAATCTAAGTAGTGGGTCTGATTAAAATTTAAAAAAAGAATTGAAACTATCAGTGTGCATGGCACGTTGTGTAGGTAAGTATTGTTTTGTCAAACTCAAGTTGTGTGTCTGCGTATGCATGCATTTGTAAGATTGAAATGTAGTGTTATTTTTATACCTGCCATAGAGATTCATGTATAGTGTACATTCTACAAGAGCATGCAGTTAATATTTGGTCTTATCACCGTTCCAGTCAATGAAATGCTGTAACTTCTTGGTGTCTAATTTCTCTCATAGACATGTGTGCTTTTACCATCTTTTATTTCTTTAATTATAGAAAACATTTCCTATTCAGGTTCTTTCTAATTCCTTTCTTATGTTAGATAAATGGGTTTGATTTTCATAGAATATATACATACTACTCTATCATTTGATGGACATCGGTCTGGAAAGGTGATTTGGAGAATTACAGTTGAGGAAGAGCTACCATGTAATTCTGGACAAGTAATTTAATCAGGGATTTAGTCAGAAGTCCATGATAATACTTTTTGGTTGGCTGATAGTTTGTGGACAGCTATTTATTATTCCTTGCATGGGCTTCGGTTTCTGTATGATTGGAGGAGTATTTATCTATTACATAATTATGGCCAAAATAAAATCTCAGTAATAAGTTCAAAATTCTCTTTTCGTCAAAATGTTAAACTTGACTTTGAAATAGTAAAGGATTTATGAGCTCACTTGGAAGTTTTGAGAATGGTGTTCTTTTTTTTTTTTTTCCCCAGTCAATTTAAAGTTAAACTAAAAGACTGTCAGTAAACAAGTTAGGATTTGTACAACCATTGAAATGACAGTTAAGGGGAAAAAGAAAACCCTGTGTAAGTTAAACATGCTTGCTGTGGTGTACTGTAGTTTGCTCTCTTCTAACAGGTTACATCAGGGAAACTGAGTAAGTGAAGAAGGGGGTTGCTTCAGAGCTGGTAGGAATGGAAATGGCATTTCCTCCTCCTGTAGGAGGGTGCCTTTATAGTGAGGACAGGCATGAGATTGGGGGTGTAAAAGCATATTTTCTTCCTTGCTGATGGTTAGGTTACTGAAGTGTGGACAAGTAGTCATATGACTTTCAAAGCTAGGGCTTTTTGTTAATTGGTGCGTGCTTTTGCAGAAATGTCTTCTCCAAAAGGAAAATTTAGAATTTTCAATTTCACATAAAGTTGGTATAGTTTCATTCTTTAAAAAAATATGAGCTTAAGAACCTAGTAAACCCTTAACTGTCTTCAAATTTACATTCAGTCTTTGTCACTGTATGTGTAGAATGCATTTTAACATGGTTGTAATCTATGTATGTATTAATTTGTGCTTTGCTTTTTGACGTGTTCTATAGAGATGATATATAATATAGTATACATAATATATACAATATTATATATAATATTTTAAAGCACATCAATGTGGTTCACATACATTTCCTTTCATGGCTGTGTGCAGTTGCATCTTGTTATACCATAATTTATTTGGCCTTGTACTTACTTAGAGATATTTGGGATATGTTCAGTTTCTTGCTGTTATAAATCCTACAACTGTGAACATTTTTGTTTTTTAGTGTCATTCCAATAAGCCTTATTTAAGGGAATAAGCATTATTTTTCTTATTGTAAAGGAAACTTTAGATGGTAACGTCTATTTTAAAAGTTGAAATGTAGACTATATAACATAACAATATTTCCACTCCTCTGGTTTTCAGAATTGGCTTCTGACTAAACTAAAGTGGGTTAAAAGATGCAGAGAGTCATAATAGTAATATTGCAACCATTGGGTTTGAATATTATACATGCCCCTACTTTGAAAGTAGTCATTGGTGCTTGTCTTCCCCTTTCTTGAGTTTTTTTCTTGCTTCTGCTTACTTGCATTTCTTTCCCCACAGTTGTTTGTTGCTGGTTTGATTGTGCTGCTGTTAGATGAGCTGCTACAGAAAGGTTACGGCCTGGGGTCTGGTATTTCCCTGTTTATTGCCACCAACATCTGTGAAACCATTGTCTGGAAGGCCTTTAGTCCCACTACTATTAACACTGGCAGAGGTACATGGCATAGTGACTGCACTGCACTGCAGAGTGTGGCTGGATGGGTGCGAAAAGTAACTCAACACAGAGCAGTACATACCTGTAGTCATCGGGGCTCTTCCTTCTGGAGGACAATTGAGGCTATTGTTCCAAAGTTAACAAGCATAGATTTGTAGGGTATGAAATCGTACTTCAAAAAGAACATTTAAATTTCAGCCTCTGCTCATTGAAAATATCAGCGGTTGCCAACATTTCAAAATTTTATTTGCTTAAGCCATTGCTGCAGAACTCATTAATTTGACTGACTTCAGCATTCCTGGGGGGATCAAAAGGTAGTAGATTAAGATTTTTCAGGTAAAAAAAAATGATATTTTTTGTATCATCAGGGTGCCACTAATACTTTTGCTGCTATTCTCCTTGGTTTGGTGACAGCACCTAAAATTTGAAATGCACCATTCTGTCTTGTCCCCTTCCCCATATCTACTTCTCTCAGATGCCAGCCTAGATTAGCAATGGTTAACATGTAAACCGATTCCAGCCTGAAGACAATAGCACCAGTGGTTTATTAATGTTGCTGGTAGAATAAACTTAAAGGCAATTGTGATGGAGCACCATGTAGCTTTTGATTCCGACCTCTACCCTGCCTTGCTGCGGCTGCGCCTCCTCCCCACACTTCCCTTCCCAAAAGGAAAGGAGAAGCAAAGCATTATGAACCAAATTTTTTCTGTTTTTCTTTTTTTTGCTTTATTCTACTTTGGCTGTTTTCATCAAGAATAATCTCTTGAGAAAACTTCACATCAATACTAAAAAACACATTTTGCCTTAATGATCTAAATATTTTTAGAAGCTCCACATACGGCTATTTCATAAACACATGAATGATTTTGACTCGTATTTTCTGCTGTGTGCTGGAGTTTCAAGGTTCTTTGTTTTGACCTTTGGGACAAACTTGAATGTGTGTGCACAGTTCATTTCTCTCTTCATTTATCAGGTACGGAGTTTGAGGGCGCGGTCATAGCTCTCTTCCATTTACTGGCCACCAGGACCGACAAAGTCCGAGCTCTAAGGGAGGCTTTCTACCGTCAGAACTTGCCCAACCTCATGAACCTCATTGCTACTGTATTTGTGTTTGCTGTTGTTATATATTTTCAGGTAGGTATACTCGCTTTCTTGAGGTAAATGGGATGTACATTTTTATTTTACTCTTAAAGAGAAGAATGCCATTTGAAATGTTAGTATCTAATAAGTCATTGTTTCAAAATCTAGTCAAGCAAGGAACTCATTTCTTTAGACTATGAGGTGTAAAGTAAAACAGAATGAAAATGAAATAAAAAGGGATTTCTATTTGTATGTCTCTGCGTGGAAGGGCTCAGTTTTACTATGATTATCCCTACTGTTACTCTTTAGGCTCTATGTATTCTTTATGTGATACAAACAGTTCCTCTTTTAACTTTCACTTTTTAGGGATTTCGTGTTGACTTGCCCATCAAATCAGCCCGGTATCGAGGACAGTACAGCAGCTACCCCATCAAGCTTTTCTATACCTCGAACATCCCCATCATTCTTCAGTCGGCCTTGGTGTCAAACCTCTATGTTATTTCCCAGATGCTGTCTGTTCGATTTAGCGGCAATTTCTTAGTAAATTTACTAGGACAGTGGGCAGTGAGTATTTTGTTATTTATTCTGTGTTTACATTTATTCTGATTTGCATTTCATGGTTATATTTTTAACTGAAAGAGATGAGCCATAATTGAAGCAGTTGCTATGTTTTCAGAGTCACTTACCTCGAGGCATTTTCACATCTCAGTTGAGTGACCTGAAATCACAATGGTTTCATGATTCTCTTGGTCCACTATTGTCTAGGATAATGGTTTTTAAAAAGAAGCTACTTGTTTTGTTTAAAAAATACATTTTTATCCTTGCTTGAGGAAATTTTTTCATTAATCTTTAGAGAAAAAGGGAAAGCGGGGAGGGAATGGGGGACAGAGAGAGGGAGAGGGCAGGAGGGAGGGAGAAAGAGAATGATAAACAGCAATGTGAGAGAGAAACATCAACCAGTTTGCCTTCTCAGCCGTGCCCTGATTGGGGATTGAACCCGTGATGTGGGCTTGTGCCCTAACCGGAAAGTGAGCCAATACAGCTTTGGGCTATGGGACAGTGCTCCAACCAACTGGGCCACACTGGCCAGGGCCAAGAGTACAGAAATAGTGGATGGGATACAGAAATTCTTTTCAGTTTCCTTGGTTTTCATGGACTGAATGACAATAACTAATTTGTGATTAACTGGGCCAGAGACAGGCATGTAATTATCAGACTGAAGAGAGAACAGAGTTGCTAGAAATAGAATTAGTCAGTAAATAGGAGTAGTAAATTCTGACTTCCTTTTTATCATAGCTTCTTTCAAAGCAGTCCAGCCTCACTACTATTGAAGTGTGGTTACAGGATTGAATTTTGATTGGTTTAAATTCTATCACTTGACCAAGGAGTATTTTTACCCCCTTCTAGAATTTGTACTAAATGTGCTTATTTTAAATATGGTGCAATACTTACTGTACTGTGCTTTTACATTGTAAGTTATAGTAACTGATATATATCTGCTTTTACTGAAGGTAATTTTTAAAGAAATTTAAACAGGATAAGACACTGGCTTTTGAAAGTTAATTGGAGGAAATAGGATTCCCTTTATCTATAATACTCCTTTTCCATTTATTTAACAGAAATTAGATTATCCTTGGTAAGGGGAGGAAGCTTTTTCTCCCCTTGTGAGCTAATAGTTCAGCAATACTTATTACTGTAATAATTTCAAATAAATGCATTGACTGATTGTATAGTGTCTTGTGACCTTGACCAAGATTTTTTAAAATGAGAATTATGAAATTGGATTTATCTATAAATAGTGCATTTGATTTGGGAATAGTAATACTAGGACACAGTAAAAGAATCATTTGAAAATTATAAATCAGGAATCAGATATTTTAACCATTTCAACCTGAAATTGCTTTCCCATACCCTGTATCCCAAAACTTATTTAATGTGAGCAAACATGCTACCGTCATTTCTGTTACTATAAAAATACTTAAATATTTGTATGGATAAAAATCCCATTTTATATATTTATTAAATGATTTTTATTATGTACAAACAAGGTAAAATTTAGGCAGTGAGTTAGACTTGTGTCAATATTTCATTCGATTGTAATCTTAATGGAGTACTTTGAAATGAAAGACTCATGTGTAAGGTTTTTAATGTGTTGCATACACTTATATAGTTCAGAAAATTTCAATTCTAAATGTAATCAGAGATTGACCAAAAATGTAATGTTTCTATCTTCAGGAAAGGAAGGTTTAATTTTTTTTAGAAGAGGGGAAGGGAGGGAGAAAAAGAGGGAGAGGAACATCAACGTGTGGTTGCCTTTTGCATGCCCCCAACTGGGGACCTGGCCTGCAACCCTGGCATGTGGTCTTTCTGGGAATCAAACTTGTGACCCTTTGATTTGCAGGCTGGTGCTCAATCCCCTGAGCCACACCAGCCAGGGCAGGAAGGAAGATTCTTATAGATGTAATAAAGCAAGTCCTTAAGTTATATGTAACCATTAGCTGTAGGTGCTTTGAACTTAAAATATTGTCATAATTTTTGAGGAGTTTAAAAAGTTATTTAAAAATATATGCTTGACAAGTTGGGTTGGCCGTTTGTTCTTTGTATTCTTGTTCTGTAGGATGTCAGTGGGGGAGGACCTGCTCGCTCTTACCCAGTGGGAGGCCTTTGTTATTATCTTTCTCCTCCTGAATCCATGGGTGCCATATTTGAGGATCCTGTTCATGTGGTGGTTTATATCATCTTCATGCTGGGATCATGTGCATTTTTTTCTAAGACATGGATAGAAGTGTCTGGTTCCTCAGCCAAAGACGTAAGTATTTGATTTATTTCAAAATAATCATGTATAAATTGTAGGTGTTAAAATGATAGTTAAATTGCTTTTGCAATTTAAATTTTAATTCCTACATTCTTAATGAGGTAATTCACTTCCAGGGGGTTAAAAATTGATTCCTGGTAGGTGTTGTGACTCTCCAGAGCTCAACCCTGCCTGACAAAATTTTATTCCTTGGTATTCATTTTTCTTGAGGGAGGTGATAGTTAAAAAAACCCCAAAGACCCCAGACAGAACCACTGGTTTAATGTATGGTGGTGGGTAACGTGATTGTGCAGTATGGTAGCCTCAGTCTTCTTAGGTTCAATAGGAATGGTCTGACAGGGTTATTGTATCTTCCTTACTAATGCATGGAAAGCACTTCACATAGAACCTGGAAGCCAGTTAACAGTGAGAAGTCAGAGTTTGATTTTAAAGTTCTTTTCTCTCAACAGGTAGCTAAACAGCTTAAAGAACAGCAGATGGTAATGAGGGGCCACAGAGATACCTCTATGGTTCATGAGCTTAATAGGTAAGGTCATTAGATTTCATCGTTGATGGGGGGTGGGGAGGAGACACATGTACGCAGCTTTTCAGTCTTTCATTTCTTGGCAAATGTTACTCTTTGTTAAATTCATATTTGAAGCATTTCTACTTCCCACAAAAGGACCAAAGTTTAACACAAAACTTAATTGTTCTCCACATGAAACTGACACCTAAATTATTTAAATTGGAATTGTGTTCCCCTTTACACCCCAACTAAGTATTAAAATGTAGATAGGAGGTTCTCATTGTTGGCTGGCTGTACATAAAATCACACAGGAACTTTTTAAAACTACAAATACCGCACCTCCAGGAATTGTGATTTATTTTGTCTGGAGTGGATCCCAGGCATCGGTGGCATTTTTGTTTTTTTAACAGCTTTATTGGTCTAATTCACATACTACATAATTCACTCATTTAAAGTGTTTGGTTTAGTGTTTCTTTTTCAGTATACTCTGAGGGTGTAATTATGACACTAATTTTAAAAACATTTTCAACACTCAGAAGGAAACCTTGTATCCATTATTTCCAGTTCCTACCCCTCTCCCATCCCCATAGCCCTAGGCAGCAACAATTTACCTTCCGTCTCTATAGATTTGCCTATTCTGGACATTTCATAGATATGGAATCATATAATAAGTGGCCTTTTGTGAATAGCTTACTTAGCATAGTATTTTTAGAGATCATCCATTATCTGTGAATATTACATTGTATGGGTAATGCCATTTTGTTTATTCATTAGGATATAGAAATTTGGGTTGTTTCTACTTCTTGGCCATCATAAATATGAACATACCTGTAGAAAGTTTGTGTGGACATGATTTCATTTCTCTGAGTGGAAGTATCAGGTCATATAGTAACTGCCAAATTACCATCCATGGTGGCTGTACATGTATGAAGTTTCCAATTGCCATACATCCTTTCCAGCTTTTTGATTAGTGTGTAGCCACCTAGTAGGTATGAAGTGATATTTTAGTGTAGTTTTGATTTGCTTCTCTGAGATGAGTAATGATGTTGAGCATCTTTTCATGTCTTCACCAGCCACTTGTGTATTGTCTTTGGAGGGATGTCTATTGAAATCTTTTGCTAATTTTTAATTGGGCTGTCTTTGTTACTGAGTTGTATGATTGTTTAAAAAAATATTTTAGATGTCTCTTTTTAGGTATGTTATTTGTAAATACTTTGTCTCATCTGGGTTCTTTTCATTTTCTTACTCATGCCCTTTGATGCACAAGTTTTTAATTTTGATGAAGTTCAGTATGTTTTGTCTTTGGATGCTTTGTGCTGCTTTTGGTGTTGTGGCTAAGAAACCACTGCCTAACCCAAGGTCACAGGCTCTGGCTGGTGGCACAGTGGATAAGGCTCTGGCCTGTGAACCTAAAGGTTGCTGGTTCGATTCCCCAGCCAGGGCACATAACCAGATTGGAAGCCTGGTCTCCAGCCAGCTCCATGGCTGGAGGCAGGTGAAAGGCAACCAAACATTAATACATTTAAAAAAAAATCATTTATTACCTTTCTTGACTGTTTACCAGTTTCTCATCATTAGGGAGTAAGTCATTCCCTTAGTCAGCTTTCATCAACACGTAACTGCTATGGGCAACCCATGAATACTGCAGACCGTCCCCTGTTGGATTAATTACACATCAACATATTACTGCTTCTGTTGCCCCTTTCCACTTTGCTCTGCTGCCTGACTTGGTTTTGTCTTCCAGGTACATCCCCACCGCAGCTGCGTTCGGCGGTCTGTGCATCGGCGCCCTGTCCGTGTTAGCTGACTTCCTGGGGGCCATTGGCTCTGGCACTGGAATTCTGCTTGCAGTCACTATTATCTATCAGTATTTTGAAATATTTGTTAAGGAACAGGCTGAAGTAGGTGGGATGGGTGCTTTGTTTTTCTAAATGTTCCAGTACCTATTTGTGTGTGAAGGGAAAACATTTTGACACACTGTTTTTGTCAAATAATGCTGGCTACCCCTTCCTCCCCTCTTTTTTTTTCCAAGTGCTAACTATCCCATTTCTGAAATGGGCACCAAGCTAAGCCTGTGTGCAGCATTAGTACCAGCTGCCTTAAAACTAAAGTTTACATTATTCATTACAAAATATACATGTAGTGTTGCCTGTGATGCTGGAAACCAATGTACCGCCTTACCATGTTCAGTTGTGACGGTGAGGTGACGTGGATCAGTTTTGCACACAACATTCAAAACACCCATTCTTCCCCCACTTGTTTAAAAATAAATGTAGTTCAAATTGCCACTTGGGGCTTAAGTCAATGAGTTCTGGAACATTTATATCTAATCTATGTTACAGACATAATTACTTATAGTTTTCAAACTCATAGTATCCATGTTCCAACCCCTCCTCCCTCCCTTTTATTTGTCCCTCTCAAAGCAGCCCCTTTGAGAGCCCAGATGGGCAAAATCAAGCTTCATAAAGCTTCTGTCACTAGAAAAACTGCTGTACTTATTTCCCGTTTCCCATCCTTCTTTCTTCCCAGTGACAGCATGGTTGGTGCTGTTTTTACCGTATTGGCTATGCCTTTGAATTCCGAGTCACTTGAGAAAGCTTTCAAGATACTTTGCCCCCCCCTCCCTTTTTTATTATTTTTTTTACATTGCTAAAGCAAAGGTGTAATTCTCAAGCAATGCTCGTAGTTCAGTGGGGGTGAACAATGAGTAATTCATGCTAGGAACCTGTGTACGTTGTTGTACGTTATAGCAGCAACATGAGTGTAAACAGTAGACTATAAACTTTTATTTAATACAACTGTTTCAGTTGTGTTGGAAAAATAAAAAATCTGATATTAAATGCTTTGTGTAGGTTCACTATATTCATACAAAATCCATCCTGAGATGCCCATTGCAAGATGTTAAATGTAATTTTTTTGTGTTTAATCCTAAAATAATTGAGAGACGGCAACCAACTTAAGGTTGCTCAGGTATGTCACTGACATTTGGAAATAGGAAAACAGTGGTTTCCAATGATAACCCAGCCCCCATTTGAAATAGCAGTTCTTTATCAATAATTTTAAAGTACGTGCTTTATTGTCCATAAAGAGATCAAGTTTAATTTTTGAAAGATGTCCTCTTCAGAAATATGGTTTTCCATCATTGTTTACCTTCTTAGTAAGTGCAGGAAATATACCTTACTTAGCTTAGGATCACAAAGCCAAATAATTACAGGGGCAAAGCAGATAAAGGAAAAGCAGGTGGGACAGCAGGGGTGGTCAGCTGGCGGAGATGTTCTGCTGACCATTGTTACCATAGAAATAGGGACCTAGTGTTGTTATACCTGATTTTTTTCAAGAGAAGGTAAAAAATATGGCTTTTATAGGAAGCCCGCAGCTTTTAAATTCTGACAAATTAATTTCCATCTGCCAGCTGATGGAAATGCCTAGATTGCAAGTTCGCACACTAATTTCCAAAGCATATCCTTTGATGTTTATAGATACCATAAAATGGCATCATTTCAATCACGTTCAAGGATTTAGCTGTCATTTCTAAACTGCACTCTTAAGGAGTAAAAACCAGAAAGGACAGCTTGGTGTTACAAATGTCTCTCCATCGACAGTTGTTTCTCAGTTCCCCTAGGGAGTGGCTTCGGAAGAGCTGGTCTGTTTGGGGAAAGAGGTCTGTACTACAGTCTATGTGTGTGTGTGTGTGTGTGTGTGTGTGTATATACACATATATATATATACATATATATATATATATGCCTTCTTCCTGATTTTGGGAGAGGGAAGTAAGCAAGGGAAATTAAGAGGACTTGGTCTTGAGAGCTCAGGAAAAAGGATTAAGATCTGGAGAACAACGATGCCCATGATTAAAAGTGAGGCTTTTTAAAAAGGGGTTAGTTACAAGCACAAGGGAAGGCTACTTAATTAAAGCAAGTAGTTGGGGCTTAATTTTCACATTATACTATATTGGGAGAGTAGAGTTGATTTATACAGTTCTCAGGTCTTAGATTCTTTCCATCCTTAAGTACAATATACAGATCTTTTATGCTCAAAAATATCTCTGGAAAAGTCAGTGACCCTGTAGACGAATAAAATGTGTTATAGCTTTTTTGGCATAAGTACCCTTTACCTACTTTTGAGGGGTCTGGCTAAACCCGGGGTTGAGGACTGGAACCGAATCATGACAGATCTGGCCCATGAGGATCATCCTGAGACTTCTGCTGGGGGCCAGGCTGAAAAGGCAGTCAAAGCCCCTGGAGTTGCTGGAGGCCATGGAAGCCAACCCTAGATTCCAGCTCAGCTGAGAGGTAAGAAGATGGTCCAGCAACCTGGTGGACATTTTGGACAAAGGCTTTAGGTATGGCATGAGCCAGAAACAGTTTTTCCTTTAAGGTAGTTTGTATTAGGTTTTTGGTACTTGGTAACCCTTGCTGGCTACACTCTGGATTGAATACCAAGACAATGTCCTCAAACCATGTAAATCTTATTACTATGGATTTGGTGTTTTAGAAACTTCAAGTACCTTTTGAGGTATGGGCAGGAAGTGAGATTGATTCTAAAGAATCTTTTTACATGCTTTGGAGGGCAGGGCCCTTATATTTTCATTTGCCGCTTAACCTTGTTATAGTGAATGTAAGCATTTGCTTATCATGAGTATTACTCTTCTGATATGCAGATCAATTCCATTTAGCAAATAACTCAATTAGGAGGATTCAAGAAAGCCCTATATAGGTTTGTTTAAAGTGTTTAAACACTAATGCAGTAAATAGTTATCTGCCTACTCCGCTACCAAATTTTATGTTGGGGGATCTGAGGGTGGGAAGAGTTGACCTAATTTATAATTTAGAATTCAGGTCTCTTCTATAGTAATTCCTATATCTCTTGTACTAGATTAGATAGCAGTTTAAGTTAAAAAAAAAAATGGATTAAGCATATCTGCATCTATATTCTTTTCCATTAATATTAGCAGGACTTAGCATTTAAATGAAGGCTACAGCCTGTCTATAATTACAATTCCATACCACCACATGCATTGTTTGTTGTTTTTATTTTAAAAACAAGAAAAAAGGTTCTTTCAAGTCTCCATTAAACTTAGCTGAATACAAAGTCTTAGGGAAGGACTTGGCCTTATAGTCTCATTTACATGAACATGGTTATGCTCCTCTGGCCTTAAAATTTCAGGAAGGGCACTTCAAATGGCTTTGCGTTTGCATGTTTCAACGCCAGAGCATAGGAATACACTCTAGAATCCACTGTCAGGTGTTCTTCAGCTACTAGAGCTACAGGAAGCAAAGGATACAAATTAGACAATGAAGGTAGTAAATGATAATGCCCCTTATCATTCAGCCAGTATTTACTGAGCAGCTTCTATGTACCAGTCCCTGTGCTAGATACTGGTGATACAGTGGTGACCAAGACATTCTCTGCCTTCAAAAGATCTTACTGTACTGCATTAAGATACCACGTCACACCTGTCAGAATGGCAATCATCAACAAATCAACAAACAACAAGTGTTGGCGAGGATGTGGGGCAAAGGGAACCCTCATACACTGTTGGTGGGAATGCAGGCTGGTGCAGCCACTGTGGAAAACAGTATGGGGTTTCCTTAAAAAACTAAAAATGGAACTGCCTTTTGATCCAGCAATTCCACTACTTGGACTATA
>PVIW01009458.1:0-51789 GCA_004026585.1 Noctilio leporinus
GCCTTTGTTTACCATGACTTGAAATACTTTTTGCCATTCCCTTCTGGCTTGAATTGTTTCTGTTGAATAATCATTTGATAGCCTTATTGGAGCCCCTTTGTATGTTATTTGTCTTTTCTCTCTTGATGCTTTTAGGATTCTCTCTTTGTCTTTGAAATTAGCTATTTTAATAATAGTGTGCCTTCGTGTTGGTCTGTTTGGGTTGATCCTCATTGGGACCCTCTGTGCTTCCTGAACTGGATTCATGTTTTCACTCATCATGTTAGGGAAATTTACTATCATGACTTTTTTGAACAGGTTTTCCCTTCCTTGTTTCTCTTCTCCTTCTGGTATCCCTATGATACGGATATTGTTACGTTTCATGTTGTCCTGCAGCTCTCTTAACCCCTCTTCAGTCTTGTTCAGCCTTTTTTTATTCTCTTGTACTGTCTTGGAGTATTTGTCTACATTATCCTCCAACTCGCTGATCCGGTCCACTGCTTCCTCTAGTCTACTGTTGATTCCTTCTACTGTATTCTTCAATTCAGAAGTTGTATTCTTCATTTCCTCCTGTCACTTATTGATTATTTCCATGTCCTTTTTCATGCTGTTGTAGTTCTCAGTAAGTTCCTTGTAACTTCCCTGGAGTTCTTTGTAATTTCCCTGGAGTTCTTTGTAATTTCTCTGGAGTTCTTTGTAGTTCTCCTGGAGTTGTTTACAGTTTTCTTTGATGTGGCTGAGTTCACTGAGCTTCTCTATCATCATTCTTTTGAATTCCTTATCTGATATTCCAGGTGCCTCTGTTTCATTGTGTGTTCTTTCTGGGGAGTCTTCCTTTCCTTTTGGTGATGGACTGATTCTTTTTTCCCCCATTTTGGGTGTCTGTTCTTGCTTGCTTTTTATTTATTTATTTATTTTTGTTCTTTCCTTGGGTTAACCTGCTTTGCTTCCTTGCCTTGGTTGAGCACCCTTCTGTGATAGGAGATTCGTGGAGTTCAATGTTGCCGTCTCCCAGATTTTTTCCACTTGCTGTTCTTGGTGTGTCCTTTATTTGGGCTGTCTGGTCATATTCTGGGCCTGTGGGCTTTTAGCAGAATCAAAAACAAAAACAAAAAACAAAAACAAACAACAACAACAAAAAAAAAACAAAAACAATAAACCAAACCAAACCAAACCAAACAAAAATAATGCAAAAGGAAAAAATAAATAAAAACGATAAGAATAATAAGAAGAAAGGGTTTAGATGGCTGTTCACTCTTAATAATCCCTGACTGGTCCAGATGGAGCCTGGACCTGAGGGCTTTTAGCAGAGGAAAAAAAAAGAAAGAAAAAAAGGGAGAAAGTCACCAGAGAAAGAGAAATCAATATTAATAAAGAAAAGGTTTAGGTGTCTGTTCACCCTTTATGGTCTCTGTTTGGTCCAGTTGGAGCCAGGACCAGTGGGTTTTATCAGGAGGAAAGAAAGGAGAAAGAAAGAAAGAAAGAAAGAAAGAAAAAAAAAAAAAAAAAAGAAGGGGTTGGGGGGAGAAAGTCACAAGACAAAGAGAAATCAATATTAATAATGAAAGGTTTTAGCTGTGTGTTCCCCCTTTATGATTTCTGATTGGTCCAGGTGGAGCCAGAACCTGTTGGTTTTACCAGGAAGAAAAGGAAAAGAAAAATTAAAATAAAAAAATTAAAATAAAAAAAATTATTAAAAAAAAAAAACAGAGGAGTGAAGAAAAGAATAAAGAAAGCGTTTAGAAAGGCTGGAGAAGGGAGGAATACTTAGATTGAGGACTGGGAATGCGTTATAGCCACAGAGTGAGTAGACTTTAATTCAAGAGTAGGGGGAGGGTCTTGGGTATTTAGGTGGATTGAGGTATGGGGGGATTAAGAATATGTGAGAAGTAACTTTTGCAAAGGATATGTTGGGGATTAATAGTTCATATTGCTCTTGGTATAACTCAGGTGCTTGAGATTAGCAGCAATCCCTTTCCTGAGGCTGCCTCTTTTTCTTGATTAGGACTTTACAGTCTATAGTCTATATTCTAGCCGGTGTTGGCGCATGGCAGGGCCTCTAATTGTCACATTCAGGGCTGATTCTGAGTGTCAGCCCCCAGGTAGGCTGGGACTTCTGCAGCCTGGCTGGTTTTAGGGCTGCCGGTGTTCTGGAGCCCGCAGGGTGCCCCCTTCTCACTCCTGGTGGAGGTTCCTGCCCAGGACGAGCACCCAGCACCCCTGCAGGGCAGCCCACAACTTCACAGGTCCCTGTGATGATTGGCCCCACCCCCGCAGTTCCAGGAGGAGGCAGTCCCTGTCCTTCAACTCTGTCCGGAGTCTGCCTACACTGTTCCTCCCTTCCAGGGCGGGCAGCACTCCTCCAAGCCAACCAGCTCTCTGAGGAGTCCTTTCCGAGGTCTCTGTGATGAGCCCCTCCCAGGAGTGGGCGGTGCAGCCTTTGTCTCCTGCAATGGCGGGTCAGTTGCCCCCGCTACTAGTTCCCAGCTTGCTGTTTGGAGTTTCCTCAGAGCCTAGGGGCCTGTGTGGTTGTGCAGGGCAGGGCCTCCCCCCTCTCAGGGGCTTCTAGCTGCTGTTTCCTCGGTGGCCCAGCAGCACCTTTTTCGGCTCTCTCGCCACCCCGGCCGGTGCACTTCCCACTCCCCGGCTCCAGCTTCCTGCAGGACTCTTCTCCTCTGCCTCTAACCCCGTGAGGAGCTTCCTCTCCCTGTTGCCGGAGTGAGTCTCTCACACAGTCCCTCCCCTGCAAGAGTTCAATTCCGCGTTCCCTACGGCGTTTGCCCTCGCTGCCCGCACTTCACTGTTGAGACTTCCAGTTGCCAGGGAGCCCGGAGCTGCCTCAGTCAAATGCACCCCTTGTGGGCAGAGCTGCCACTGCCCAGAGCTGACCTTGGCCTGCTGGCCAGTCGGTTGGGAACGCCTCACCTACTGTCCTGCTGGCCTCCTCTGCCTCTGGGCTGTGTTCTGTATCCAGATGCTGCCCGCTCCAATTCCTAGGGTCCTGAAGATGTCTCACGCTCCCTATCTTGTCCTCTAGCTGCTTTGGTACTCGAGAACACCATCAGCACTGCTCTTTACTCTGTCACCATCTTTCTCTCTCAGTTTTCTATTCTTAATTCTGGAAATGTACTGCCCCAATTTAAATTTTTTCTTGTGATACTACAAACAGGAGATTTAAGATATAAATATTAAGATTAAAATATTTTAGACTCATATTAGAAGGTTAAATAACTCAATTCACCATTTTTGTCTAAGAAATGGAGAAATCTTTTTAGTTATTCTCTATGATGAAAAATGACCCAAGTAAGGACTTGATATTTCTTAAACTCATGAATATAAAATCAATTCAAAAGAAATAATTTGTCATGATGATGAATGAATTAACAGAATCATTCTATAAGCCATGTTATGGGGCCAAATCTGATCAGGCACTCAACTATGTATTTTCCAGTATATATATATATATATATATATATATATATATATATATATAATCATATTTTTATTTAAAAACACATTTGAAGGAAAAATATTTCTCTGAATCTTAACCTGTAGGGAAAGCATCTTTTATTTCCTTAAGAAGTACATGCATAAATTTTTTTCCCTACCAAATTAAGTGATTCATTTATTTTCTTTTCACAATATTCTATCTTATTGGTCAGATAGTGGTTGAAATGTGAAAGAAAACAATCCTCAGAGGGACCTTTGGAAGTGAATAAGCACTAGTTATCAAACAAATTATATAATACTCGTATGAGAAAAGCAAAAAATCCAACTACAATTTAAAAAACTGAACAAAAGAAGTCAATTTTATATCTTAGAACTGTGAAAATGGTCTTTCTTCCTAATTGATGATATTGGATCAACCCTGAGTGCATAAATTTGTGAGCTCATGACAGACATTGGCTACTATATGTCTGCTTCTTAGTCATTGAAATATTGTCAGAAATATTATCTCCATTTTTACAATTAGGATAATAGTAATACAGAAATAATTTGCTCTGTTTTAAAAGATACTTACTGCCTCTGGTAGAATTCAATACTATTTCTAAATCCAAAGTCTTTTCAGTTTTTGATATTACCACAAAGGCAATAACTTACACAAAGGAAATCTTTAAAATGATATTTTTAAAGATTGAATATCTCTACTTTAAATAATATCAATAATTGAATATTTAAAGATTTATACTCAAAAAATAATAAACACTTAAAATTTATATCAAATGTCTTATTTATAATTAACATTAAGAGTAGTATAAATCATAAAAGCTATAGAATATAGTAAAGGGGAACATCAAAGTATACAAAAATATGTGAGTAGTGCTTTATCACATAAATTAAGAGTGAACGTCAAAAGATTGGCAATGTTCCAGTTATCTATTGCTGCTACTCAAGAAGAGCATCAGTCATTTCTTTTGCCCATGATTCTGCAATTTGAGCAAAGCTCAAGAATATCAGAGTATTGTCTATAGTATCTTGGGTTTGGGGGGAGATCCACTGGAGCAGGAAAAATCAACTGCCACAGTAGTTTAATGGTACACTTGGCAAAATGGTACTCACTTTTATAGGAAAGCTCAGCTGAAATTTTTGATCAGTGGCCTTGGGCTCCTATCCTCATGGGCCTCCACTCGAGATTGCTTAAGGTTCCACATAGCATGTTGGCTTCAGAGTATATGGTCTTCTTACATGGTGGCTCAGGAATTCAAGAGCAAATATCCTGGGTATCCTGGTCCCTTGAGGGTGACTCAGAAACAGGTGCATCATTTCTGGCATATTTTATTGGTCCAACAGTTACAAGACTCATCTCAAAATCAGATTTGTTGCCATTTTAATGTTCAGAGCTTTGATCTTATTTTTTCTTAAATAATTCCCTTTAACATTTCATATAAGGGCTTGGTGAAGATGAACTCCTTTAACTTGACCTTGTCTGGCAAGTGCTTTATTTGCCCTTTCATTCTGAATGATAGCTTTGCTGGATAGAATAATCTCAGTAGTAGGTCTCTGCCTTTCATCACTTTGAATACTTCTTGCCAATTCTTCTGGCCTTCAAAGTTTCTTTTGAAGCCCTGGCTGGTGTGGCTCAGTGGATTGCGTGCTGGCCCGTGAACCTAAGGGTCACTGGTTCAACTCAATCAGGTGTTGCAATTCAGGTCTCAAGCCAGGTCCCCAACTGGAGATAGGTGAAATGCAACCATACATTGATATTTCTCTCCCTCTTCCTCCCTCCCTCCCCCCCTCTCTAAAAATAATAAATAAAATATTTAATTTTTTTTAAAAAGATAATTCTTTTAAAAAAAGTTTCTTTTGAGAAATCAGCTGATTGTTTTATAGGGACCCCTTTGTAGATAACTCTCTTTTTTTCTTGCTGCTTTTAAGATTCTTTATCTTTAACCTTTGGCATTTTAATTATGATGTGTCTTGGTATGGTCCTCTTTGGGTCTAGCTTGTTTGGGATTATCTGTGCTTCTTGGACTTGTATGTCTATTTCCTTTACCAAATTTGAATTTTTTTCCTTCATTATATTTTCACATATGCTTTGAGTGTTGGCACATTTAATGTTGTCCCAGAGGTTCCTACACCTGTCCTCATTTTTTCAATTCTTGTTTCCTCTTTCTATACTGGTTGTTTATTTCTTCCTTATATTCCAAATCATTGATTTGAATTCTAGTTTCTTTCTCTTTACCCTTGGTTTCATGTGGATTTTTCTTTGTTTCACGTTGTCTAGCCTTTATTTCTTTCTTTCTGCATTTGTTGTATTTAAACATATCTGTCAAGTTTGTGAGTATATTAATTACTAGCATTTTGTACTTTGCATCTGTTAGGTTGACTATCTCTGGATGTTGGGTTAGCTATCTTTTTGATCCTCAGTTTTCCTACTGGCACCTTAATCTGCTCCTTCTTTTGAGCCACACTTCTCTGTCTCCTCAGCTTGACAGCTTTCTGTGTTTGCTTCTGTGTGTTAGGTAACAAGGGTTACATCATAAGGGGCAGAGCCTTAGGAATTAATTAGTGCAGAATAACCTGTTTCACCACAACTGTATGTGGCTCTGTATGTGGGGGAGGGGTCTGAGAGGGAACAATGCTGCTTGCCAATTGAGACCTGCAGTTTCTTCCTCTCCCCACCCCCCACTGGTTTTCACAGTCAGAAGCAATATGGCTCTATTCTACCCCAACGCTGGAACAGTGGGCTGTGCAGTCTGGTCCTGAGATCACTTTTCAGGTTTAAACATATGATTCTGCTTTTTGCTTCAGTCTTGGTCCCCATGCTGCCACCATAATTGCTGGCTCTATTTTTTTCCAGCACTGGAACTTCAGGCTGTGAGGTCCCACCCTGGGATCGCTTCCCAGGTTTTAGTGTGACTGTGCTTTTCACCACAGCCTCAGCTTTGGCACTGTGGTTACTGCTCTCCTCCTCAACTCTGTCCCTCCTACCTGTCTGGCTGAATATTTCTTTACCTCTTCATTTGTTGTACTTCTATCTAGTTCAATTTTCTGAAATTTCTGAGTTGTTTTTATTTCATTTTGAGATAGATGTAAATTTCTTCTAGTTGTGAAGGAGATACAATGTGTCTATCTATGCCTCCATCTTGGCCAGAAGTCTTGAAAAAACTTTTTTGGTATTAAGAAATTTACGGATTTAATATACAAGTTCATCAAATTATAAATATACATTTATAACCAGCATTGCAATATCAATTGTCTTATTATAGCCATAGTTTGATTTTATATTTGAAACAGAAAAATGAATTGTTACCTTTGTTAGATTTAATGTTAGCGTTCATGTACTTCCAACTTTATTCATATTACACAACATGAAACAAAGGATTGTCTCCTAACTCTTCCTCATTGATTATTTAAATAACAAGCTTCCTCAGAAATAGTACATTTTTGAAGCAAATTCAATTTAATGTGCTTAAACATAAAAATATAAATTAAAAAAGAATAACAAAATATTATGAAAATATTTTAGTGTTTGAATTGCATGTTCTTAACATAATATTATTTAATTATTGACCAAATTGTGATGGGAGCTAAAAATATTTCTAATAATAATCATCACTCACGTTTTGTTATCTTCACCATTATGGCTTACCTGAGTAGCCCTAAGAAGTTTAATCTACTATAAGTTTATACAATTTTCAACTACCTGTATTCTACTAAATTTGTTAAGGTACCTTATTATTCAGTTCATAGGATAATAATATTTTATGGGAAATCCACACAGAATGGTTCTTAGCCTCACTATGTAATTGATCTGCCTGGAGATATTAATATTTTGTAATAAAGTGAAATTTATAACACAGAGAAATCATATTACCTACTTAATCCTCAGAAAACACATGGGAGCCAGGTTGCTGAGAAGTATGAGCATTTTATTTCTAATATAAAAGAACAGAGAATTTTTTAAGTATTTAACAAATTTGGTAGGGTATCAAAAGAATTTTTCATAGGGTTAAAAAAAGAAACCATCATGATAGTTTAAGGACCATGTTTTCTAAGGCAAAGTTGAGGATCCATCTAGTGCCTTCTTCAGCCCACCTAAATTTGAAATATTCATACAAACTCCAATTTGAGAAATACTCACTTCCAAGGGAGAACTTAGCAGCTTCTATAAGTAAGGGAAGAATGTTTTTGACTGTCATTCAACTTAGGAATATGTTTTGTACTGAGAGCCCTTGGCCAAAATGAGCTCCTTTCCATGTATCTATTTTATCTTTTTAAATATTTGAGAGTAGAAGTGAAATAAAAAATAACAAAATAAGCTCTTACCATATGACCTTAGGCTTCATCACAACTAACTCCCCAAAGTACTACCTGTGAGCAGCTATCACTGCAGTGGCCTTGCTGAGATTGAGAGGAGCCACAATACAGATCACACCACAAAGTAATAATTCCAGGTAGAAAAGGGACTTGGCCTTGTACCAAGCTTTCAGAAAGTCTTTAGAAAGATTATGAATGACAATATCTGCACAAACATAAACACAGATTGCTGCAATCTTAATATATTCTTGGTCAAAATGGAGCCTTCGGCACTTGTCATAGCAGCTAGCTCAATATGATAAGAAAGTAATGTAGACAGTGGTAAAAACCTTATACTGTTGCAGGTATACTCCACCACCCCAAATCACAAAGAAAATGGAGTTATCTGTGACTACCTAAATTCAGCCAAATTCTTTTCTAACTTTTTATATAGCTAAAGAGAGCTAGTCTAATTGCAAGTCGGATGACTTAGAAAGGGAAATGAGCCAGGTTGTAGCAGGAACTGGTCGACAAGAAGATCACAAAAGAGGAACCAAATGACAAGAAAATATACGAATGCTCATGCAAAGCAATGCACAATAACAATAAATAAACCAGACTGTTATGGTGCACTGTAAAGCATATAGGCTTTAGATATATGTAACTTATTCATTGTCTTGTCCTAGATTCTGCATGCATGACTTTTACCTTCAATAAATAAAAAACACAGGAACATCCAGAAGATGTTTGCATTATTGTTTTCCGCTTATGTTTATGTTCATCTAAGAGGCTCCAGAGGGAGGGAGCAGAGCAGGGAAGAAGAAGGAATATGTGAGAGTCTTTGTACTGGGGGAAGATGAGGAGTCCAAAGAGAGCTGAACAAAGAGGAGTGAACTTGAATAAAAAACCTGTCCCTTGCAAACAACAAAACATCATACAAATGGCCTTTTCTGTTTTTTTCTTCCTATTTTTCCAAGTAATAGACTTAAAGTTCCATCCCTCTCACTGTTTTACCTTTTTTGATCCTCATAGACTCTAACATAGTACCACATCCACACTGGTAAAGAACCTGCAATATACTCTTAGAGATAGGTAGCATGTTTAGTTTCACGAAAAGTCATCATTTTGTAAGTTTTGACTAAAAAAAATGATTCTATGTCTGTTACACTCATCATCACCCAATCACATCTTACACTGTCCTTTTGTACAGAAAGTTCTCTTCTCTAAAGCCCCTGGTGTCATGATTTAATTCAACTGTTCCCTTTGCTAACCATAATAGCTTCTTTCAAGTTGAAAACACATCTCCCATGGCATAGAACATATATTTTCCCAAAGCTCTTGAAATAGGAAAGAAGAAAAAAGCATAGTCCTTCTGCCATGTTATTGAGGAAACTGCATATTTTTTCATAAATTTAGAGGAGAATGTGATGACCTTTGGATAGTCTCCATTATCTGCTGTATTTTAAGATGGAGAGAGCACAGTAGAATCTTAACCTAAAGCTCTGCTATGATTAGCATTAGCCTGTACTGAAGCACTGAAGTTTCTCTGGACTGTCTTTATATGTCAAGTGGGAACAGACTTCAGGGTGGATTACAATTTATCTGATAGACTGAGGAAAATGTAACATGGTGAATATTTGTAGATGACTGCGGTTGTCTTTATTTTTTCTCGTATTACTTAATCACAATTTTATCAGGGAGATGGAAGAAAAATAACTCTCTTAACTATAGTTTTTTGTCTCTTCTACTTTAAAATTTTGTGGTTATCAGCCCTGGCTGGTGACACAGTGGATAAGGTGCCAGCCTGTGAACCCAAAGGTCGCTGGTTCAATTCCCTAGCCAGGGTATATAGCCAGGTTGCAAGCCAGGTCTCCAGCTAGGTCCATAGCTGGAGGCAGGTGAAAAACAACCATACAGTGATGTTTCTCTCCCTCTCTGCCTCTCTCCCTTCTCTTCTCTCTAAAAATAATGAATAAAATCTTTAAAAATATTTTTGTGGGTATGTGTGTGTGACAGGTCCTTCCACCCTAGTGTACCACCCACCTGCACCCCATACACAACCTTTATGAAAATGATTACTCAGAGAAAAGTGAATAGATTCCTTTAGCAAGAACAGCAATTCATACTCCACATAGAGGAGAAAGACCATTGGGAGGGTAAAGGAAGGGATTATCTATCTACCATGAGCAATACAAAAAAGATGTATTAAAATATAATGTATATTAAAAAAAACAAAATACTACATCTAATATACATTGTCAGGAAAATATAGCTGTATTATTTTTAAAATGCATACATATCTTTATAAAGTAAATATCTACATTTTTATTTTTAAAAGTATCAGTAAAGCACAGGAAATATACTGCTATTGGTATTAGTCAAGATTCTTGACCTACTTTTTAGCTACTGGAAAAAAATTTCAAGTGAGTCAACTACTTTCCAAGATATCTGCTGAATAAGCTGAATCAAATTCTCCAAGTTAAGTAAATTGAGACTCTTATTTCAACCTTGCTGTGTTGTATAGGCTGTGCATCTGAATAAACCTATAGTATAAAATAAAATCAGTTATTTAATTTTGGAAAAGCAAAAGCTAAAATGTATTTGGTTTTATTTTTCAAAGCTTCCACTTATTGAGTTACTAAATATATAGTTAATATATATATTATAGTAATATAATAAATATATTACTATATATTTTTATTATTAATATAGTAAAATAGTTTTCTTTGTGTATATAGTTCTGCAACAAAGTTCATTGTTGTTTTCTTTTCAATCAAAATAGATTGTATAATTTTTACTCCTTCATTAAATGGCCTGGGATCATCCCACTCTGATATCCATGATTTATTACTGACTGAAGCAGCTTAGTTTGGTAAGTTCACAAGCTGGTTCTCTTTAATACCCTATTGTGCATGCCATCTGGGCCTGCTGTTTTTAGTGCATTCTAGTTTTTCAAATATTTCCTCACCAGTTAGAGATTTAAAAAGGGTATGCTGCTATTTTTATAATCTCCTTGTTAACCTCTGCTGGTTATTTTTCTATTTTATTTTTCATAATATATGCAGTAAAAAATATCCTGGACATTTTCAATCACTAATTTCACTGACTCATGTTTAGGGAACTCATTTATTTCCCTCCATGGAACTACAGTTAGATAAATACTTTGATAACATATATGAAACAACAAAAAACATAATAATTTCTATTCTCTATGTCTAATTTCAACCAATTTTGGTTTATAGACTAAGGGACACAGTGCTTAATTCTCACAAGTCAAACAGAGAATAATCCATTTTATTTTACCCTATATTTATTTGTAATAATGAATAGTCTATGTTAGACACACACACATATGTACACCAGAATTTCTTCACACAATGTCCACAGCTAAGTTTCATCTCTAGGGCAGCAGAACATTTATATTCCTTTACTGCTACTTGGGAGTATAATATAATGCATATGAAGCCATGATCCACATGATGCAGTTTGAGGCCAGTAGCAAATTTTAAGAATCAGAGCCCCCCAAATAGAATTATAACATTTGTTTGCATTTTACAAAGTGTATGCTCCAATGCGATTCATATTAAAAATTGTCTGAATGTTTTCATCTAATACCCTACAATCTGTAGACACATCTGAGTATGCTCTCTTGAGAATTGATTTCCTTAGCCATGCTATTTTGTTCGACCATCTTGCATCCTTAATCCATCCCCAAAACATCCTGTCCTCATCATTCTTGCATATCTACATTAGGAAGTGAATATAGTTCATCTTATAGTCTGATAAATTATTTCATGAGTATAAGATTCTGTTTCTTCTCTTTATATCATCAGTTAGTGGGTAGAGAAAATAGACTAAGTAGACAATTCCAGAACACTCTATGTCAGAATGGAGAAAGACAAAAACTATTAAAGTTCATGCATAAATCTTTGTTCTTTTATATACAGTATGTAAAATAACTGGTGTCCTCATAGAGCCCTGAAATCTACCCAATTTCCCTCAAAGACAAGAATTGACTATTTTTTAACTCTATAAATATACAAATATTCATTTCATCTGTACATAGAGAGGAAAATAAAAGGAAAGCATAATATTTGATGAGCTACACTAGTTTCAGAGTCCTACTACTATTTATGAATAAAACAATATTGTTTCAAGTGTGCAAAGCGTTAAGGTACAAAGTATATACAATAATTGGAAAAATTGAATTGTGTGATGATAGCCACCTGTCATGCTTAACCCAGGGCCTGTATTTTCCCCTTCAATGGCTACATATGTATGTGGGGGTATGTGAAACTCAGACACCATTTAAAGAAAAAAAAAAAATAGTTCACTAAGAGGTAAACTGGTAGAAGTTTAATGGAACTAGAAGGGGATGACCCAACATGTTTATCTCCATGAAGGAGAAATGAGCAATAGTGTTCAGCTAACTGAATGAAACTTCTCTTCACTATCATTATTGAGGTTATCTCAATGTCTTACAGGTGCTTCCCCCAAATCATCCTCAGAGGTTAGGTAACAAAATTTGAAAGCCTAAGGTGAACTAAACAATTCCATACACTTGGGTTGGGAGTGTTTTAAGTTATTCAGTCATTAATTCAGTAGTATTTCTTGGTTCCTTACTGTGTGCTCAAAATTCAAAAGCTTCTGCCTTCACAGAGCTTCTATTCTAGCCATAAGAGACAATATTATAGACTTAATTGTTCACTCCACTCCTGATCCATATATTGAAACCCTCACCTGAATATGGCTGTTTTGGACATAGTCTCCTTAGGAAGCAATTAAGTAAAGTTAAATAGGATCACAAGATTGGGGTCTGAATCTGTTAGAATAAGTGTCCCACTGGGACTGCCACAGAGCCTGTGGCAGCCCAGTCAGATTAATATAGACAATGAATAAAATATAAATAAGTATTATAGTATACCAGGAGTCATACGTTTTATGGTTTAAAATATTGAAAAAAGGGGGATAGATAAGAAGCACCAGTGGAGAAAGTGACTTGGAAGAGCTCACTGAGAACATGATATTTTATATAAAATCTGACATAGGTGAAGAAGAAAGCTATTGGCTTTCTGGGAGGAGTTTCCAGGTTGTTTTAGATCATGCAAAGCCACTGAAGTGGAATGTGCCTGACATATTAACAGAGAGCAAGAAGCCAGTGTGGCTGAAGCAAACTGAGGAAGAATAGAGGAAGGACATTAACTTTTTTTGTTTTGTTTTGTTTTTTGATGCACCTGTAGCTGGTGAGGGACAAAGCCTGGCTGTAGCTCTAGTAACAGGACAAAGTAAACACATTCAGGAAGTTTGCTTCAAGGAAAAATCTACCTGAAGGATACAAACATCATCTGTTAATGAAGTGAGAGCTATTATTTATTAGGTTCCCACTTAAACTTTATTTTAAATTTTAGTCAAAAATAAATTAAGATACAAACCAAAATGATGTCAGAGGTTTTAGTCGTTTTTTTTTTCACTATCTATCCTCCTCATATTCATTGTAGATTAGAAAGTATCATTGTTAGATTTTAAATTAGCCAACAAAATTAACACTATTTAGAATTCCACAAGATGAGCCAATATTCTCTACTTATAAGGCTGAATAATGACAGCCATTTTTATTTTGTTAAAAAATAAATTTAAGGAATATGAGTCTTTCAATCCTATTGCTGCTTTATTTCATTAATCTTATTTTTAAAACTTTACTATCCATCAAAGAATGCCTGCTCAAAAGAAATATCACATCAAATATTAATTAATAAGTAGTAAATAAAGAGTGATATAAATCCATAAATTGCTTATCATACTATAATAATCATTATTTTCTGGATATATGCACTTATAAATATGATTTAATATAAGTAAGTATACTTACGCTGCTAAATTTGCTCTGGTTCATTTGTCAAAATTAAATATATCAATAATGAAAATGAATTTGCAAAAACTTTAACTCTACAATGTATCTCTGAATTTCAGCTCTGAAGAAAGATCACTTTTTCACTGGATTAACTTAATTACACATATCTGAGAGTAGCACTTATCCAGAAATTAGTTGAATTTTTATATACATCAATAATGAACTATTAGGAAGGGTAACTAAGAAAACAGTACAATTTATAATTGTATTATAAAAAACCAAAATATCTAGAAATAAATTTAACCATGGATGCAAAAGACCTATATTTGGAAAATTATAAAACACTGAAGAAAATGAAGAAGATACAAACAAATGGAAATATATACCATGTTCATTAATTTAAAGAATTAACATTATTAATACTACTCAAAGCAACCTATAGATTCAATGCAATTCCTGTCAAGATATTAATGGTATATTTCACAGAACTGCAAATAATATTTCAAAAATATACATGGAACCACCAAAAACCTAAATGGCTACAACAATCTTGAGGGAAAAGAACAAAGTTGGAGGAATCATGTTACTTGATAAACTGTACTACAAGGCCATAGCGATCAAAACAGCATGGTAATAGCATAAAATCAGACATAGATCAATGGAATAGAATACAGGGCCCAGAAATAAACCACATCATTTTGGTCAATATCTGATAAAGGAAGAACATAAAATAAGATAAAGATAGTCTATTAAAAAAATGGCATTGGAAATATTGGGCAGATCCATGCTAAAAAAGAAATGAAACTAGACCACTCCCCTACACTATATGCAAGAATAAACTCAAACTAAAGTAAAGACTTAAATTTTAACAACTCATAGCCATAAAAATCTTAGAAGTGAAAGCATAGTAAAATCTTGGACATTCATTGTAGCTATAATTTTCCTGCTATATCTCCTCAGACAAGGGAAACAGAAGAAAAAAATAAACAAATGAGACTGTATCAAACTAGAAAGTTTTTGCACAGCAAAGAAATCATCAACAAAATGAAACGACAACTCACTGATATATCTGATATGGGGTTAGTATTCAAAATTTATAAAGAATTTATAAAACTCAACACCAAAAATATCCAGTTAAAAATAAGCAAAGAACCCAGATAGCCACTTCTCCAAAGAGGACATACAGAGAAATGAAGATTAAAACCGCAAGATATCACTGAACAGCTGTCAGATGCCTATTGGCAAACAACAGATGTTAAAGATGTGGAGAAAAGGGAAGCTTTGTGCACTGTTGGTAGGAATGCAGATTGGTGAACCTGCTATAAAAAACAATATGGGACTTCCTCAAAACTTTAAAATGGAACTCCCTTATGACCCAGTGATTCCATTTCTGGGAATATATCCAAAATAACCCAAAACACTATTTTGACAGAATATGTACACCCTTATATTCATTGCAGCATTATTTATAATTGCCGAATTTGGAAGCAGCCCAAATGCCCATCAGCAGATGAGTGGATTTAAAATGTGTTACATTTACACAATGGAATACTACTCCACCATAAAAAAAGAAGTAAATCTTCACTCGTACAACAGCATAAACTGACCTGGAGAGTATTATGCTAAGTGAAATAAGCCATTCAGAGGATAAGTATTCTATGATTTCACTTATGTGTGGAATATAGGGAACAAAATGAACAAAATGACAAACAAAATAGAAACAGACTCATAGATGATGGGACATACTGACAGCTGTATGGGTTGAGGAGCTTGGTGAGAGGTGAAGGGATTGAACAAACAAACAAACAAACAACCTCTTAAACACTGAGAACAGTGTGGTGATTGCAAGAGAGAACAGGAGATAAGAGAGGGATAAGAATGTAAAGGAGTAATAAATGGTGGTGGAAAGAGACTTGACTTGGGGTGGTGAACACTCAATACAATATAAGGGTGATATATTATAGACTGCACACCTGAAGTCTATATCATTTATTAATCAATGTCAACCTGAAATATTCAATAAAATAATATATAAAAGTAGTACTTAGCAGGGTACATAGGAAGAAGCTATTAATAATCAGAGACAGGATGCCAAACAGTCCTTGGAACTCTGGCTGTGTGGAGACTCTATTGACAGCTGTAGGCAACACTCCAGATTACAAGGGTAAGCACAGACCCAGCTCAAAGGATCACACTAGCCATTGATGATAAACATAAATACAGTGTGTTGATTGCCCAATGGGACATATAGGGTTAGGAAGGATGTGGTGCTGTAGGAGATTCTGAATAAGGCTAATCATCATGCAGAGGACCTTGATGCAATAAATAATGGCTAAAAAATAGCCATTCAAAATTTGATAGATAAGTTTGGGGGGATAATTATATCTTTTGTGTCATGACCCAAGTGTTGTCATAGGTTGAAATAAGACAATGAAATGGGGAATTCTTATATTTGTTTAATCATATTAAAATAATAATAAAAAATATGACTACTTTATAAGAAAGGGTAATTGTAACTATAGAACTTAAGAGGGAATTTTGTGTAATACCATGACAAGTTCGTTATGTATTAAACAGCATGTGTTTGTGACCCTACTGTGAAGAGCATTCTAGGACTAGCTGCCCCTGACCTCTGGAGTGTATCCCAATGAGCAAGGGTATTTAGACGTAGGAATTTAATGTATTACCTTTTACATAACCTATAGGATTTGAAATAAATATATTAAAGGATTTTGTTTCTTTCTAATAAAAAATAGAGGATTAATGACTCTAAATAAGACTGTGGGAGGATAAAAGAAGTAATAAAAATCTTTAAGATGAGCAATATTGAAAAATAAACAACAGAAAACAGTACTTAGTGTGCCACGCATGAAGATAAAAAGAGCTATTAATAATTAATTTACTTAATTTTGTTTGGTTAATAAAAAATATCAAAACATCAAATCAAAGTAGTAGTTTTAAAATCCAATTTCACTGTAGTATGCACTGAAAATAATTAATAGATGAAAGGAGGGACATTTATGAACTTCATAGATTATTAAGTAGGCACAATATTTCTTGTTTGCTTTCCCATTCAAAAACAAGAGCCTTTTTTATCTTCCTTCAGGAGGCAGGGGGAAGAGTGGTAGATAATGTTATAAAAGAACAAACGAGGAAACAAAAACAAAATGAAGCATTAAAATCAGCTATTAAATTTACATCAAGCAAAGCCCTTAAAATGATCTCACTTCCCCTTTTGCTATTATAAAATTATATAACCTACCTTAATCTGATAGTACATCAAATAAATAAAAATGTGTCTTGTGCACATGCCATTAGTTTTAGTAGAAGAAAATCCTCAAGAAATGCACACTCATATTTTATTACATGAATTTGATACAATATAGGGCCTTTACATTTAAAAAATAGTCACAGGACACATTGAATTCCCTCAATTAACAGAAAAATAATTCCAAGGTATATGACTGAAATAGTCTTAGTAATCTCAGTTATCTTATTCTCAGTGTTTGTACACATGAAATATTCTAATTTGCCTTGTTTCACAATTATGTTTTGGTTCTGCATCTTTTGGACCCTTTTTCACATTGTATTGCCACAATAATACTATTTTTAGAATTAAAAAACATAACCACAGTTTTTTAATATTTAGTTGATTTTCTAGTTATTAGGGAGGCTACATCTTATAGAAAAAAAGTCTGAATTTAAATGATGGTTATATGTTTTATCATTAGCTTAAACTTGGCAATTTCCTTACATCCTCTGAAGTTCATTTCCACATCTGTAAAGTATATGTTAAATTGTTATAAGAATTAAAAATAGTATGTTCAAATTGCTTTATGCAATGCTGGACACATATTAGCTGCAAAACAAGCAATGTCATTTTATTTTATTATATTTCTACTAATAAGATTAAAACACAATTTGGAACTATTAGGTCTAGGAAAAAGTTATAAAATCTTAAAACCTTCTAATATATCACCACTGTTCCTTATACAAAAATTATAAAGTAGACAGAACAGATGTTATTTCATTTTAAATATGAGGAAACAGGAGTACAATGAGTTGTTCAAATCACTATTATATAGTACATAAATGAGGAAAATCCATGTCTTATGGTACTGAACATGCTACATTATGTTATTGGAAATAGCAGACAACTGGACTAAGTTATGGTCCTCTCTCCTTAAATCTTCATTTCAGTTGATGACAACTTTATCTTCTCATGTAGCTGAGACTCAAAACATTGAAACAATTATTTATTCTCCTTTATCACACTATTATATCTTACATTTTCTCAATTAAGAAATGTTTTTAATCTTCTTCAAGAGAAATTCAGATTTCTAGTAAGTCTTACCACTACTACTGGTCATCTTTCTTTTAAATCTTCCAAATATCCATTATCCTGCACCCCACCCTCAGCCATAGAGAGACTCTTTAATAATATCAGAAAGATCATATGATATTTCAATAAATACCTTCCAATGACTTGCCTTTCTTCAGAAAACAAAACAAAACAAAACACCAATCTTTACAATTCTTTATATACCCTGAGTTCAGTTCATTCTTTTCTCATCCTCTCATTTTCTTCACTCAGTCCCACACTAATTAAACTCCTCCCTGAGGGCTCATCTGAGTTCCTCCTGGGATGCTGTCTTGAGATAGTCCCATAGTCAATTTCCCAACTTCTTTAAGTCTTTGTTAAAATGTCACCTTCTCAGTGAGGCTTATCCTCAACATATCAATTTAAATTTAAAAGTTATATCCTAGGCACTTCTGATCTTTATACCCTGATCTATTTTTTCCTTTCATAGTATTTTTCTCCTAACACACCGTATCATTTACTTATTAAATGTAGGCTCCATGGAGAAAGGAATTTTTGCCTTCTAGTCCAAAGGGTCTAGACATGTACCCAGCCCATAAAAACATGTTGTCTAAACAAATACTGCTCTTTGACTACCATTTAGTTTTAGGACAAAACCCCACCTACTTCCTCCCCAAATGCTTGCACACAAGCATGCACTTGATTACAGTATTTCTGATAGATCCATTTGTTTTGGGCATTACACCAGAACTCAATATTTCTCAAAATATTGCCCATGTGTCAAAATTTTGTAGAATGACAATTACCAAGATTGTTGTTTAAAAGACTACATTTTTAGCTCCCCATCCAGAAATACTAAATTAGAATTAGTCATATGAATATAATCTATTTGCACACTGAAGTTTGAGAATATTGCTTACCTTTCTCTGCATTTTAAGTTCTTCCATCTGAACTATAGCCATTTTTACAAAAAATTTGTAAAACCAAGCATCCCTAAAGTGCCAACAATTGGAATACCTACTGAGAAATATGCTCACAAAAAGCACTGATATGGGTTAGAGTCAGGATGCTAAAGTTTAAATATTTTTCATTTTTGACATGTTAAAAATGTAGTAGTCATGTCACATGTCCATTTTGAAGTAATCTTTTTTTTTTTTTTAAAGATTTTATTTATTATTTTTTAGAGAGGGGAAGGGAGAGAGAGAGAGAGAAACATCAGTGTATGGTTGCCTTTCACCTGCCTCCAGCTACAGGCCTAGCTAGGGACCTGGCTTGCAACCTAGTTATGTTGCCCTGGCTGAGAATCGAACCAGCAACCTTTGGGTTCACAGGCTGGTGCCTTACCCTCTGTGCCACCAGCCAGAGCTTGGAGTAATCTTTTTGTATTTATTTTCTACCCACTCACTTGGACTAATTTTCCCTTATACAACAACAGTAATCTGTTCTCCATCCTTCCCCTATCCTTGCTACCACCTTAGGAATACCTGCAATAAATCCTTATGCCTCTGCTCCAGACCTTCAAACGAAGCCTTATCATTTCTGTGGCTCTGATCCTTCTTGCCTGTTCTTAGCTCAGAACAATGAAAATGTCCATGAACTCCCTAAAGTTAATCATTTTCAGAATATATTTTTGGTATTCCATATTTTTACAGACAGAGTACATAGCTTTCCTCAAATTCACAAAACATTAAAAGCCACTTCCCTTATGACTCAAGGTTTCATTTTAATTAATGTCATCATAGGAAATTTTCTTTGTATAAACAAAAAAATGTATATGTATCCTTTGTTCATATTTGCCTTGCAAAACTATGATAATATTCTTATCAAATATCTTTAGTTTTGTCTGTTGTTAACATCCATCAGCACCCCAAGATATCACACTTGCATTTTAATTTCTCCTTTCTAAGATTCAATCCTAAGGAGTAAACAAGGTGAGAATGCTAATGTCTTTGACAGTCCATGTTGAGCAGTGTTTTGGTTTCAAGGCCAAAATTTATCATCAAACCCTCAAACCATATCTATCCTAGAACTTGTCTTTTAAAAATTATTTGGTAATGATAAAACATGAGGCATGCATTTTCAAAATCAAAATTTAATTGAAGTATATAAATTCCATCTTAAATTTCTAAAATAAATTTAATATATTTTACTTTCTACATGTTTCCTACTAAGCACATAAAATTTTAAAGTGATCTGAATTTTACATTAGAAGCAAAATATTTTCATTGGAGCATGAATTTGCATTTAACTTCATTAACAAATTTATTTTTTAATTTAAAAGCAATATATGTTTATCTTAAGTATTTAGAATAAATTTAATTATAAATTATCATTCCTTTCTTCTGTTTCATTTATTGAAAAAATACTTTAAGTTCCTCTATTGTTAAAACATGGTATGATTTATTAAGGAACAGTAAAAAATGTAATTCAATGTGTATAATATCAGTCTTACCCTCCAGGGTTTACACTCTTAAATGATGAATGAGGTTCACCTACCAATATTTACAAAGCAAAACACTAAAGTATGTGATATATGTTACAGACAGTAGGTTATATGGGAGTTCACTGAAAAAGAGCTTTCTTTATGTTGACATGTGTTGTTGGAATATTCCATTCTAGGCATATGAAAGAAAAATTATCACCTGATTATTAATCATAGAGTACAACAGCCAATTTTATCCTGTAGTATTTATCAGAATCAATTTAAAATATGGGTAAATTTGATAATATGCTTTCAGAATGCATTATATTTAGCAGGGCAACGAGGTGCTAAAAGAGCTCAGTGAAGTTTAGTCATAATCCATTCATAGGATTGAAACATTTACCAGTCCTCCGTGTATCCAGAAAATGAAGGAGGGGCGAGGATCAAGTATTTGATATAGATCAATTGCAAATGTTTCAATGTCCACCCAGAAAAAGAAGTTTCAGAAAAAAAAGGAAAAGTAATTTTAAGTGAATTTCAATCTTAGCCTGAAAACAAATAATTATTGTTTATATTTCTTAATCAATATCTGTAGTGTTACTGGTGGATGAGCCCCTACCACCCGCCTATCCCTTCTTACTGAGCTGAGGCACCTTACACTCATCAGGCTGTGCCTACAGGGAGGGAGGGATGTCCCTCTGCAGGTGGGGCACAGAGCCCACTATCTGGAGACTGGGGATCAGCTGATCATTGCAAGGACCATCAGGAAGCCCAATATTCTCAACCATGCAACTGCCCTATCCAAGATGGCAGGAAATGGGGTAGCCCCTGAAATGCCAGGAAGCCAGGCAGCCCTGGGATGCTGAGAGCGAGGGGAGTATTTCCCACTTGCCAAGATGGTGGCAGGGAGAGGTTCTCACATTGGGCATGCCTAAAACCCATCTCTGCCCCTCAGTACCAGATTGGGGTTAGGACCAGGGGAAGGAAGCACATACACCATAGAAGTCAAAATGGTATGTGGGAGGTGCTGAACCAAATGTCTCTGTCAGTCTAGCCAGGGGAAGGAAGGGATTGGTTGGGAGGTGGGCCCACCTCAAAGATGCATAAATACGGGAAGTTGATTGGTTATTTTGGGAAAACACCTGGCTCATTCCTTACCCAAAATTAATATAGCCCCATATGAGCAAAGAAACTCTCTTGCTCCTGACCTGGACTTGCAAGGTATACTTTTCCTCTATGGTTATGGGGCCTTTACTTCATGGACCATGGCCTTCAGGAGGAAACCTCTCTCCCTGCCTTGTTGTTGCGGACCGGATGAAACATTTGCCTAGGAATTCACATGGTCTCATTCAAGAACACAAGACCTTGAGGCCCTAGCAGCCACCTGGCTCACAGACTCCAGGGGGAACCTGGAACAGGACACAGTCAGCAACAAGCTAAGCTACCTGAATGACTGTTTAGCAGCTACCTGCAAGCTTCAAAGGACTGTGCTTTACATTGGAGCAGGAACTTTTTGTCTTAATTTTGTAGAAGAGATGAGCTCTGAGACAGAGACTCTTGCCATTCTCCCAGATTGCACAGTACCCTAACAAAATTCTTTCTTTTTGCATCAGTACTTGCCTCATGAGTTTGGCTTTTGTGGTGGCAGACAGACAAACTCCTGTTTTGGTTCAGTAACAATAGAAATAGCAAAGTTCTTTGAGTCCTCTCTGAAAAGCTGATCATGAGATAATAAATGATTAGCTTTCTTCTTCATTTATTAGGCTATAAATGTTTATATTAGAAACTTCATACTTATATATGTATGTATATATATGTTATATATTGTTATTTTTAAAAGATTTAATTTATTATTTTTAGAGGGAGGGGAAGGGAGAGAGGGGGAGAGACATCAATGTGTGGTTGCTTTTCACCTGCCTCCAGCTACGGACCTGGCTGGAGACCTGGCTTGCAGCCTGGTTATGTGCCCTGGATGGGGAATCAAACCAGCAACCTTTGAGTTTGCAGGCTGGTGCCTTATCCACTGTGCTACCAGCCAGGGCTATTGTTGTTATTAATTGTATTATTTTCCATATAAACTGTAAATCTACTTTTGTTCCTTCCTACCTATTAGTATACTAATGTAACTAATATATACTAATAGGTAGGAAGGAACAAAAGTAGATTATTAGTATATACTAGGCATGCTCAGTATATACTCATATACAGGAGGGAACAAAAGTAGATTTACAGTTCATATGGAAAATAATACAATTAATAATAATACATGTATAAATAGCATACTCACAACTGTAAACCTACTTTTGCCTCATCCTATACATACATTCAGATAATTGTTTGTTTTATATATATAAGATAGGTAGTGTATGTATAAAATGTGTATAGTATATATAAATATATGTAATTTTACAATACATACTGTATCTCAAAAGAGTAAAATGCAGTGGAAGTTGACAGCTTAATATTTAGTTTACCTTGAGGCTCCTAAAGGACTAACCTTAGGGAGTTTATTTTACCTGGGAGGTAGACAATGTCAACATTAATATATTATATTAATATGTATATATGTATATTCTGAAATTCCTTCATGTGTTTATTCCACACAATATTATCTACTACCTGCTGAGAGTGGAAGTTTTAACAAAACACTAAATAATGCAGCAATTATTTAGTTTTCAGATAATCCTGCAGACTTTTAGAAAGCCAAATCACTTGAGGTATCCCTTCTTTAGTATGATTACATTTTACATTGATTTATATGTAAATCAATGTAAAACCTTTCAATTCATTTTGTATAGAATTTTAACTTCTCAATCTCAAAGGTATATGATATTTTTAAGCTGAAGTACAATAGGTATAAATATTGTTAGAAATGCAGAAAAATCTATTATTATGCAAATTATTCAGTTTGATTCAATTCCATAAAGGTTAATCTCTTGGTTCAGAAATTTAAATTCCATGGCAAACCTACTGATAGGTTACTTTTCTGAGAAATTATTTTCACTTTCTAGATCTCCTATTTTGAGGGGATGCAAGGAACATGTTTCATTTATTTGGAAATTATACAACAGTAATATAAAGTTTTAATCAAACTCTACATAAAAAATAAGCAAAACTTTCAGCTCTAAATGAGTAAAATTCATTTATTTATTCCAGTGCAAAAGTAATTCTAGAATTCAATATTTCTGCAAAGCAACATTTTATAAAACAACTTATAACCAGCAAAGTGTACATTTGAATCTTTAGAAATAATGACAAGTCTGAAAGCTACCAATTTTAAAAAGATAAATTAACAATACTTCTAAAACTATTTCACAGATTTGGTAAATGTTGCTCTCTCTCTCTGAAACTGAAAAAGCCAGTGTTCATGTTGACTGTCCAATAAGCAGAGACAAGTATTGAATCCTTATGGATACTTTAGATGGTCTCACCTTGGAGTATAATGGCTCAGATACTATCTTGAATTGCTTGCAGTCCTCAGTCCTCCTGAGGCACAAAGGTGGAATTGCTCATGGTCTCCTGGAGTCAAGGTGGGTCATACCTTCATACCCTAACACAATAGCTTTGTACCTACATTAATTACTAAGCTTATTAGCTATTACGTGAAACTAAACTTTTCCCAACATTTGAGTCACCCATCATGTCTTCTACATCAAAACTCATAGCAGTTGTTTCACATCATAAGAAAAGATTATTAAAATAAGTGGGAAAAAACCCAAATACTTTAAAATAATGTAAATAGTGGTGCTTGACACATATCGGCCAATTGTAAAATGTTCTTCCAGAGCATTCCATCAATATAAGAGTTCAAGTTATCATGTTGACCCTTTAAATCTCCAACAATCAAGTATTATTCCATTATAACTCTATTAAATGCACTTTGCTAATGTTTTAAGACATAAGCCAGCATAGTTTGCTGGCTTATCAAACTATAATTATAATGCTCCCCTGGGTCACTCTTTCAGGCTGCCCTCCTTCCCTCATTTTTGATCCCTGAGCCAATCCTTTGTCTTGCTCATTCTGATTTCTTCAATAACCTTGATTAGTACTTCTAGTAACCCCTACCTACTACCACACACTGAACTTTTGACAGTTAACCACATGGAGTAAAATTTGTTTTTTTGTGAACTAATGACACAAAAACCCCAGAACATTATTTTTCAGTGTTCTTCAGAACCCCATCATCCCTGAAGACATAAATGATTTATATGTATTAATCCTCACACACATAAAACATCAGATAAAAGACATTATTGATGCAACTGAAGATTTAGAAGGCTAAGTACTTTGCCCAAGGCCACTGGCTAATCAGGAATAAAATTTGAACTCAAACAGCGATACATCACAGTCAATGCATTTAATTAACTATACTATATTGCCTTCTCATTATTAGAAGATAAGGTTCTGTCTATGTTCTAATAAATAGGTTAATACTACATATAGTAGCCCTAGTTGGAGATTAAGAGTGTTCATTATTATTTTTAATGCATGTAAGCACTTTCTAGGCTCTGCAAAGCCCTATGGTTTGCTTTTGTATTGAACTACATAATGCCTACCTTTCTGCAGAAGCACACATCTTCCCTGCTTTCTTTGAGTCAGAGGGCTATGGACTAGATTTGACTGATGAAATGCAAGCAAAAGTGATATGTCACTTCTAGACAGAGGCAGTAGGAACCAATGGGTGCTGCCCACACCTTTTTCTACCTCTGTCACAGCAATATACACTGTTCCACATATTAAATTCTCTGTCCATCTGGCTTCTAGAATAAGGACAATAAAAGTGACAGACCAGAAGCTGCACTTTACTTCAGTAAACCTTTGTGAGTGAGATGTAAACATTAGTTGTAGTAAGTTATTAAGACTTACTGGTTGTTACTTAGCTAATCTTGTTTGATTTTTTTTACCTTGAGTCCTGTTTTTCACCTACTGATATCTAGAAAGATATCAAATATCTAAGAAACTTTTCTCTCATGCAATACTATTAAAAGATGAAAAGAGAAATGTTTTAGGGACGGTGTGAAAGTTATGCTTTTGTCACAATGTGACTGAAGCCTGAGAAAAACAATACTTAGAACTGAGTTCTTTTTTGTGTTGTCTCCAGGAATCACTTTATGAAGGCACCTATACAAAGCACAGCTGTCCTTCAAGAGGAGGTTTCACTTAAACACATTAATTTGTTTATTCAATAATTATTTTGTGAATGCTCACTAAATGTTAACAGTATCAGGTAACCACTCCTAATATACCATGTGTTTGTGTCCCTATATTTCCTATAATAATGTATAAGACTCAGATTTCCCAATTTAACACATGTAAATTTTAAGTATTTTATTAATCTCATAATAAATAACTGTAATAACTTTTTTGTAATGTCAGCTTGGTTAGGTATAGTCCCCAACATGCTTGTCTGGGTATGATGTCAATTTTGCAGATGTAATTAAAGTCCCTAAACAATAAACTCTAAGCAAGGGGATTATCCTGGATAACTGGGGGGCCTGGCTTAATCAGTTGAAAGGCTTTAAAGGTAGAGCTGTGGTTTTCTGGAGAGAAAAAAGTAAATTGCACTTGGGCCTTTGTCCATGGCTCAAATGTCACACATTGTTCTTCAACTTATTTTACTCAACATATTATTTTAAAAATGTATACAAGTCAACATAGGTAACTCTAATTTTCTTAATAATCTTCTTGTAGATAATTATACTAAAAATAATATATTTTCCTATTTATGGACATTTATGTTTTTCAATATTATTGCCTTTAGATTAAAAATATGCCATAAAAATTTTTATCATAGCTCTATATGAATATACATAAGAGTTATTATAGAGTACCTTATCTATAAAAAGCTTTTTCAGCTTTACCAAATATTGTCGTCATTCTACAAAGTTTTTTGTTTAACAAGTTCACAGTTCCACCAGAAGTGAATAAGCAATGCTCTTATTCTAGACCTTCACCAACATTCAACATTTTGACTTTGTACCCTTGATCAAAATAATGGATATAAACCAAAATCTCATTTTAAGTTTTAATTTTCATTGGGTTTGAGCATATTATTTATATTCTACATTTGAATTTTTTGTGTATATGCCCGCTCATTTCTCTTACATATTTTTCCTTTGAGAATTTTGTGCTTTTCTTCCTAACTTTAAAAATTCTTAATATAATCTGAATTATTGGTTTTAATTATTGTATATATTTGTTTCTATCTCTGATCTATTTTACTCTATTAAAAAGAACATTTTTAAGAAGAAGTTTCTATTTTCAGTGTACTCAAAATGATCACTGGTGTCTTTTAGAGTTTGCTTCTTCATTCCTGCTATGCCTTGTCTTCTGGTCTCTCACCAATTCTATGATTCTTAAGCATCCTTTCAATAAATGCCCTGTGGTTACACTTGGCCAAAAACACATATTACTCAAAGCAATATGCAGATTTAATGCAATCTCCATCAAAATCCTAATGACATTTTTCAATTAGTCAAACAAAAAATCAGATTTGTATGGAACCGCAAAAACTCCAAATATCTAAAACAATCCTGAGGGGGAGAAAAGTCATAGCTATCCACTCCCTAATTTTCAAATTATGCTACTAAGTGATAATAGACAAAACAACATGGTATTGACAATAAAACAGAAACACGGACCAACAAAACAAAACTGACCTCCCAGAAATAAACCTTCATGTGCATGGACAAATCATTTTTGACACAGGAGCCAAAAACATATAATAGTGGGGGGGGGGGGCTCTCCAATATATGGTGTTGGAAAAAATTGGAAAGTCACATGCAAAAGAATGACACTAGACTGCTATTTGTCACCATACACAAAACATAACTCAGCAGGACTCAAGAGCCTAAATATAAGACATTAAAAAATTAATTACACAGCAGAAAACATAAGTAATAAACTTACAGACCTTAGTCTTAGAAAGAATTTTATGAATCTGGCCCCAAAGGCAAGGGAAGTAAGGGCAAAAATAAATTAATGGAAGTATATCAAACTAAAAAGTTTCTGTACAGCAAAAGCCAAATAAACAAAATAAAACAAAACAAACAAAAACACCAACAAAACAGAAAGGCAATCAACCAAATGGGAGAAAATATTGACAAAGTAACACCTCTGATAAGTGGTTAATATCCAAAATATATAAAGAATTCATACAACTCAACAATAACAAAAAGCAATCCAATTTAAAAATGGGCAGAGGACTTGAACAAACACTTCACCTATGAAGACATACAAATGACCAACAGATATATGAAAAGATGCTTAACTTCACTAACTATTAAGGAAATGCAAATCAAAATTATAATGAGATATCACCTTACATTAGAATGGCTATTATCAACAAAACAAGTAATAACAAACAAGTGTTAGAGAGGTTGTAGTGGAAAAGGAAGCATCATTCATTGCTGGTGGGATTGTAAACTGGTACAGCCATCATGGAGAACAGTATTGAAGTTCTTCAAAAGATTAAAATGGAGTTACCATATGACTTAGCAATCCCTCTTTTGAGTATCTTCCTAAAAATTATTCTTAAAGATATATGTACCCCTATGCTCATTGAAGCATTATTCACAGTGGCCAAGACATGGAGACAATCAGAGTCCTTTGACAGAGGATTGGATAAAGAAGATGTGGTACATATATACAATGAACTACTACCCAGCCATAAAAATAAAACATGAAATACTGACATTTGCAACAGCATGAATACATCTTGAGAATATTATGCTAAGAAAAATAAGATAAATGGAAAAACTCAAAAACCATATGATTTCATTCATATGTGGGATATAAAATGGAATGCAATAACTGTTTTTAAAGGCAAAAAAGAAACCTCTTAGACACAGACAACAGTTTGATGGTTACCAGAGGGAAAGGGGCAGAGGGGTATGTAGTAAAGGGTAGAGAGTCAAATATATGGTGATGGAATGATATTTGACTTTGGAAGGTAAATACAAAATACAATATACACATGATGTGTTATAGAATTGTTCACTTGAAACCTATATAATTTTATTAACCAATGTGACCCCAATATAGTTAATATATTTTAAGTGGTTAAAAACATTCCCTATTGCTTTCAGTCTAACTAATTCACCCTAAAAGCACATTATGGCTTTATCTAAATTACAAAACTTAGGCTGAAAAAAGTCTTTCAACAATAACACACAAGGCCTTCTTATTTTCTGAACAAATTTCTCATCACTCTTAAAAAAATACAGGTGAGATAGAAGATATAACCTATGAATGAGGCTAACAACATATTTATCTTTCTGTATCATATAAACCCATATACAATCACCATGGACTCACCATGTGTACTTAAAAATGTATAATATTACTTGCTGAATATAATGTTAAATGGAGATTTTCACATTACTTCTTGTTAACATAAAACTTACTGCAGATTTGTTTGACTTCCTGCCTTTTGTGAAGCTGACTTTGAGCAAGGAAGATAAATATTATATAATTAAAAGAAAATAAAATATAATGAAAGAAATCCAGGGTTATAATTCTAAAGTCAGTTCTCAAAATTAGACAACCACTTGCAAAATGATGAGAATAACGACAAGTATAAAAAAATATCTCTGAAGTTTATGAAGACCAGGCAGTTTCATTTAGTAGGATTTGCCTTTAGTTATTCAACCCTAAGAATAATGGTGACTTTCAGAATCTTTCAAAGGTCAAGATATAAAACCAAAAAAGTGTTTTCCTTCTGAGAAGACTAAAAATGGCATAAGCCATTAATTTAAAGTTCTGTCTTATTAAAAAGTTCATCTGGCAAACTATAGAAAGGTGAAGCAAGCTTTTTAAACAGTTTCGCTCACAGTCTCGCTCTCTACTGCTGAGTGAAACTGGAGGTTGATGTCGTTTTCCCTTTCACAACAAAATCAGTGCTATGATAACTGGTTCCACAAAAATGAACTTCTCTGATTCCAACTCCAAGACATGTATGTAGCAGCTATACCTCTAGCAATGAATTTATTGTGTGTGTGTGTGTGTGTAAATGCATATTTAGCACAACCCTAACTCAGGATTTAATATAAAACAAAATATAACAAGAAGTCTCAGTATATAATTTAGATTTGGCATTTCACTTAACCTCTTTCCAGATTTGTTTCTTCTGATCCATGTGCCAGAAGTTCTGGTAAACACGATGGTGTGAGGAAGTAATTTTAGAAACTGAGACGTAGAATCCAATCATACCAATCCTGAAGGTTTACCTTGCTAAGGTTCAAACGGAAATGTAATCATGGCAGCAATCTATATTATCTCTTCCTATCTTGGCCTATTGTCCTTACTGTACCCATTTGAGTTTATAATTGAGAGGAGTCATGAATTCCAAGTCAGAATTCAGTAGGAAAAAAATTATGAATTGAAAAATTTTGATAAGACTGGGAAAAATTCATATGGACCTCTGTTAAGTGGATTTTGCAAGTTATTGACATCTACTGTTGCTTATTGGTTGGGGAGGGAGTTTCAACTTCTACACCTTCCAGAACTTGAGCTTTAGATTATGAAGTGTCTAAATATCCATGGCCATTTATTCCCTCCTTTGTTCACTAACTCATTCACTGAGCAAACAGGCATTTATTATCCAGCTATGGCATGAAGTGGGAAGAGACACAGCATAGTCCACCTCCTCAAGATCAGCACTGTCAATGGAGAACACCAAGCCTTATGTATACACTGGCAGAAGAGGGACACATTCCAAAAAAGATTCATGGAGGAGGAAAAAGCAGAAATTGCTCATTGGGAGATGGTATCAGAGTGAGCGGAGGTGTAGTCAAAAAATGGAGGAGCAAGTGAAGGGAAGAAAGTATGGAGCATTCAGAGAAGTCAAATTCAAATTGGCTGGAGCTCAGGTGATGCAGCAGAGCTTGTTTAAGGTGACTTGTGACAGCAGTCATGAGTCAAGGAGGAGGCCAGGGTCTGAAGTGAATGCTAACTGGAAAGTTTTTCACCACAATAAGGGAATGAGGCTGAGGTATAGCCAAAATCATGAAACTCAAAGAAGGTCTTACATTTATTTTATTTTGATTTTTTCCTTCCTTCAGGGAAGTAAATAAATAATAATCTGGACTTGAAATAAAGACTTAGAATAATAAACTATCACCCACAACCTAACTCCAAATTAGATGTTATTAGAAGGTTTTAAGGAAAGCTACTAATATGAGGAAAAAACAGTAATAAGGTAAGGTTGTGATAAAGATGGTAACATAATAAGTGAAATCTAACAATTAAAGGGATTTTTAAATTTGTACTTACTGTTCCTTATATAATTGGACTCTAGAGGGCATTGTCGAAAGAGATGAAACAGCAAATTGGAAGGAATGAATCATAAAAGAGGAAATACAGAATGATACAGTAAACATGAAACAGATTAGAATAACAGGCTTACTGGAGTTGAAGGGACAATGTCTAAGAATAACACCAGGGAAGGCACCATGTTTTTTCCAGTTTTACCAGAAGTTCAAAGTAAAGTAATCTCTTCAAATTAAATGGGGATTGTAGGAACCTGGTTGGTTCCTCAATGGCCAGACAGGAATTCCACAGAGCAGGTTCTGAAAATAGGCAGCATCCGTGGAATAGAGTGATGTTTTCCTGTATAAGGATTGTTAGATACCTTGAAAGTTCCAGGGATCAGAGATAAACATTAACTTTCTTACTGAAATGTCACCACCCTTCCTGAGACTCATTTGCACTATGCTGTAATACTTCTCCTAAATGGCTTCTAATCTAATTTGGATAAAAACCATTGATGTGTTTAATGCTATAATTGGTGCTCCAAGTGGTTTTTGTTTGTGTATGTTTTGGAGTAATTAATCCATAAAAAAGAGCCTTTCTCTTCTTGCTTTCATTTGTTTTTTTTGATAGAATTTCCTTTGCAAAAGGAATATGCACCTTACAGCACAACGTCAAATTCTATAGGAAGAATATATGGCCATAGATAACACCTAATAGATGACATCTAATATTATTCTTTTATAACCGGTATATTTGCTATTTACAAATAGTGCAAAAAAAGAACAATATTAACAAAGATTTTAAAAAGTCTACTTGCTAATCCCCAAATCACTTTATTTGATTAATCTTTAGTCAGAACAAGCAGTTGGCATAAAGCAAAGCCAGATTGTCCTGACAAGACCTTAGTTAAGTAACAGTCTTTTAATTAAAATGAGGAATTTCTAAGTATATGTTATTTCTAAGTGATAGGAAATGATGTTTACAATACAGCACTAACTATTTAAGAGTCCAATGACAAACTAGGAAAAAATAAGAAAAACTGACAACTGTGATGTCCTGGGTTGCATTTACTTTCTTTGCGAAGTTCTGTCTTTCTGTACAATATACTACAGCACATTTTTATCACCCAAGTGGAAAGCAAAGCCATTATGGTTTTTAAAAACTTTTACTGTCAGTTCTCAGTGCTTCATGGCCAGTCAGGGCACATACCTATGTCACAGGCTTGTAAGGGAGACAACCAAGCATTGCTTCTCTCTCCTATTGATGTTTCTCTCTCTCTCTCTTACTCTCTCTCTAAAAGAAATAAAAACTGTTCTCAGGTGAGGATAGAAAAAAAGGAAGGGAGAGAAAGAAGGAAGGAAAAAAGGAAGAAAGAAAGAAAGGAAAGAAAGAAAGAAAGAAAGAGAGAGAGAGAGAGAGACAGAGAGAGAGAAAGAAAGAAGAGAAAGAAAGAAGAAAGGAAAACAAAAGAGGAATGCTAGCTAATAAATGTAAAAGAGACCAAATTAGAATCAGAAAATTAATATTCATTAGTGTAATATCTGGTTTAGGCAAAGATAATCAATAGATGCTAAACTTCTAGGTAATAAAAAATTGGGCAATAGATTTTCATAATGACAAAGTATCACATCAGAGATAATTAATTACTAAGGTGGAAATACATATTTGCAATTAAAAGGTCTGACAGTCATCATCTCAACCCAAGTAAACAAACAAATGTAAGGGTACCTATAGTAGGATTATCTAACATTATGCGTATCCTGGTATAAGACATAAAGAAGTGTAAGAAGTGTTTATCCAGTATTTAATCAAGTAAGACATTCTATGAATGGACTGGCCTGGGTTCTTTAAATATGCAAGATCATTTTTAAAAATAGACAAAAGAAGCATACAAATTAAATTCAATTGTAAACTTCAATTAGGTCCTGAATGAAAAACAACTTACAAAATAATTCAAAAAATTGGGAAGTTTTTATATGAACTCTACATATTCTTGTACCCAGCAGTTCTACTTTGAGAAATTTATACTAGAGCTATAATCATATGAGTAAATAGAAAAAAAGAAAAACTTCAAAGTCATCAAAATGAGAGTTGATCAATGTATTATTATGTAGTCATTGAAAATCATAACAAATTCATTTTAAAACCATGTAAAATGTGCTTTATTAGTGCTTGACAATATAAGATAAACATACTGTCAAGCACTACTAAAAGCAAGCTCTAGACAGTATTATGCTTTAATATTATTTTTGTTTTAAATAACCTTCACAAACATTGGTAAAATTAAAAGGCTATACAATAACAGAAAGATTTCACTTTTTATGATAAATACTATAGGATGCAATCCTTCTACAAAGCATGTATTACTTTATAACTTCAATTTAAATTTCTCCTTCCCCTACTACTTTTGCTAAGAAAAATATCTATAACAAAAATGCAAACACCTAAAACTATAAAATTTCTAGAAGAAAGCCTAAAGAAAAATCTCTAGACTTTAGTTAAGCTAAATATTTCAGATATCACATCAAAAGCTTGATCCGTAAAAGAAAAAAAATGACAGACTTCATCAAAATTAAGAATATCTGCTTTGCAAAGGGCATTGTTAATAAAATGAACAAATCAATCCCATATTAGGAACAACATATTTTTAAATAAACTTTTAAAAGATTTTATTGTTTTCTCTTTAGAGAGAGGAGACCGGAAAGAGAAAGTGTGGGAGAGAAATATCAACCTGTGGTTGCCTCTCACCTGCCCCCAAATGGGGACCTGGCCCTCAACCCAGGCATGTGCCCTGACTGGGAATTGAACTGGAGACCCTTTGGTTCACAGACTGGCTCTCAATCCACTGAGCTACACCAGCCAGAGCTGGAGTAATATTTTATTTTATTTTTTAATTTTATTGTTGTTGTATTACATCCATCCCCTTTTTGCTCCCCTCGGTCCCCCTCCCCACCCACCCATTTCCCCCAAAGTCAATCTACCTGTTGTCTATGTCCATGGTTCCTTTATAGGAGTAATATTTTAAACCACATATCTGATAAAGGACTTCTATCCCAAGTCTATTAACAAAAACTCTCAAAACTTAAAGAAAAAGCCACCATGAAAATGGACAAAATTTGAAAAGATGCTTTAGCAAATAAGCCCATGATAATATGCTTAACTTTAGTCACCAAGGATATGTGAATTAAAACCATAATTAGATTTCATTATACATCTATTAGAATAACTTTCTAGAAATCTACACTATCATATGTTGTTGAAGATGCAGAGCAACCTCGTATAATACAATCACTTTGGGAGAAGCTTGTTGATTTCCAATAAAGTAAATCTATATTTAACCATGTGACCCAGCAACTCTCCTCTCCTCAGGTATTGTCCCAGTATAATGAAAATATAAAACTCTTATCTATAAATGTTTACATTAGACAAATACAGGAGAAAACCTTAAGTACCCTTCAACTAGAAAATGGATAAACAAAGTTAAGTACATCCATATAACACCATAATGTTCAGCAGTAAAAAGGAATGAACAACTGATCAATATGACATGGATGAATCTAAAATGCATTTCGCTAAGTGAAAGAAGCCAGATTCAAAAAGGCATATATTGTATGATTCTCTTTATTTGATATTCTTGCAAGGATAAAACCACAGATTAGCTCTTGAAAGAGGTTGGGGATGTAAGGAAGATTTGTATAATAAAGAACATTTTTTTTAAATGGAATAACTTTTAAATCTCTCTTGCGGTGGTGACTGCATCACTTTCTGCATTTGTCAAATGTCACAGAACTATTTCACAAAACAAGTATATTTTACGGCATGTAAATTGAGTGAAAATATAAATACAATATATTAAAACATTAGTTTTAGAGCATTGCTTAGAGGAAAATTAATAGTACTAATGTTCATGTTTTAAAAAAATGATTTTTATTCTAACCAATAATAAGTTCTCCCACCTTAATAAATTAGAAAAATGTAAGAAAATTTACTATAAAGGAAAATAAAAGTCACCACAAAAATCAATAAAATAGAAAACAAAAGTTCTGATACAGAAATGAGCTAAGACCATCATTCATGTCAGATAGAAAATCAAAGTTTGGGAGCTAACTTTTAAAAGCTCTGAAAAATAATTGAGATAATTAAGCTACAATAAAGATATTAATTAGAAGACATTGAAACAACAAATATATCTAAGTCTATGAATTTGTAATTTAAAGGAAAACTTTAATTTTGGAGAATGATAGGAATATAATAATTATCTTAAAACAACAAACCATACATCTTAGCTTTTCAATAGTAACTATACCACTGTATAACAAAATGGTAGCTGAAGGAAAACATTTCTTCATAAAAGTATTACAACTAATAAATGAAGCCAAAGTAATGGAATTAAAAATGTCATCATTTCTGGTCCCCAGTGAATTAATGGATCCAGGCATCACACATCAAAGGTTACTAATCTCCCAAGAGAGAGGTGACCTAATCATGGAACACACCATCAGGCATTAAGTTAACCCTCTAAAAAAATAATAATTAAAAGAAAATCTAATCAAGTATTTAGATATAACTACTAAGTCACAGAGAAATGTGAAACACCTGCTTGTCAAATGAGCAGCACTCAGATTATGGGAAACTTCACAGTTAAAACCAACTGATTTTCCAAAATTATAGAGTTTAAGAAGAAAAAAACAGGATTTAAAAAATTAGACTTAATACATGCATGTGCAGATAAACTATAGTATTTTAGAATACACACATGATAACCATTTTTACAGAAGCAAGATATTGATTCCCATAAAAGTTAGGATAGTGGTTTCTTTTAGTGTAGAAAGTGAAGTGGCAACTTGAACGGGCTCCTTGAGGGTTTGCGGGTGAGGTTCTCAAACTGGGTGGTCGCCAAGGTTTTTGTTTCATAAAAGTGTTAAATTTTAAATATATTTATTAAGTGTGAAATAACATGCATTTTAAAAGTACATTCTTTAATTTGTTTTTAAAATATCTTATTTCTATAAAATGCTGTCATCTGAGTCTTCAGCAAGTCATAATCTTTTTGCTTGTATCAGAGAGTCATAATCTTTTTGCTTGTAGTGGGTCTCACTTCCAATTTGTCAAAACACAGTATCGCTGAAGCACAACTATAACCAGTGAAAAATGGTAACAGTAGGAAATTGTAACATTGGGAAATTTTTAATCCACCCTACCATTCTTTTGACATTGTTTCTGTAAGTGCTAACACTGACTAACATGTAACTGTATATGTAACTGTAGCATCTTCCAATAAGAATCTTAGGAACTAACTTCAGAGGATACAGATCCTGACCTTCAGGTATCCCAGCTCTAGGAGATTTGCTGGCCTTCAACTGAAAAGCCAGGATGACGTGAAGCTGGGATGATGGGAAGCCAGGATGATGCACACCAAACCATCACTAGCCTTATCGGAAATGGACTGTGCTAGTCTGCACGAAGAGAACTTTGACCTCTTTGTTCTGTTCCCCTCTCTACCTCTGTCTTCCAGGAGGTGGGCTTTGAGATGAGTCTTCCATCTCCCAGATGGCCAGCATCTGCTAGTAAACCACTTTCTTTACATTAGCACCTGCCTTTCAAGTATCAGCTTTTGTAGCAGCAAGCCTGTGTTCAGTTACACAATAAATCAAAGCACAATAAAATAAGTATGCCTGTAAATATTTTAACTCATTCTGGTCTATGGGTGTTGCTTTGAATAAATAGAAATGAGTTGACTGGAATGATACAATATTCGGAATTATCAATGTTGAGAAATGGCCTCTTAAATTTTGATTTAAATATTTCTGCTAAGCCTTTACCTTATTTTTTATTATAATATGGTTTCCTTGTATACAGCATTCTAAATTATTTATTAATTGAAGTTGAGCCTAACCACAGCATCATTAATAATTAACTCTTCTTTTTGGATCTGTGTGCATTCATGTGATTAAATGTCTGTGCTTTTGCTTAGGGAACCCACAACTGCTATTTTGCATTGATTAGAGGGAATGAACAAAGAGCAAGTGCCCATTATGGAATTCTCAAAGGATATTTTCAGCAACCCTTTCCTGAGTGTATAACCTCTGATGCACCATTATGTGGGAAGGGAAAACATACTCTTCTACCCTCATATTGCTACATTTGAAACACAGCATTTTATAGTTAGATAGAGCTCTCTGTCTGCCTCTTTCCTGTTATCCTTTGATACTTTTCCTCCCAGGATCAGGGAGATGAGTGTATAGGAGTGTCCCCATAAATATAACTTGCTAGAGCAATTTATACTTTAGGAAGAAACGGTTCCTTCACTCAGTTCATGGCTCATGGCTCACGCCTCACGAAGATTGGCAGAAGGCTTTTCTCCAAGCTGCCTCTCAGAGACGAATCCATCAGAGGGTTTTTCTCTTGAACTATAATATTGAGAGAAATAAACATGCTCTGTCTCCCCACCAAGAAAAGACAGGCTGCAGATCATGTGTAAATTTTCATTAGCTAAAGCCTCAAAACTGACGTTGCTTCTGCTCAGGGTTCTTTGGTCATCACCAGTCACATGGGTGGAAATAGAGGAGAAAATGGAATATTATTAGGCGAACATTTGAAACAGAGCATTTATAGTTAAGTACAGCCCTATCTAGGGCCCAGTTTATCTTCCTAGTTACCAAATAACCTTTTACTCTCTTCTTCCAACATATGGGCCATTTTTAACAGCCTCTCAAGGGAAACCACATAAAAATTCCAGCTTGTCACAGACTTAAATTCCAGGGACTTGGTGATGTGCAGTTATCTCTGTATTAGCACATACATGTCTTCTTTAGGTCCAGAGAGTTTAATAGACTAAAAAAAAGCCTGCTATTGCTTCTCTAATGAAAAACAATCATAGAAAATTTCCATCTGGAGTAAAAAACAGGAAATGACAGTAGTGACTTTTTGTACCAATTCCAAAATCCCACTGAACACACATTTTTGTGAGGGCACCCACAGCTGGGGTGGGAAATGATCCTTGATTCCCTATGTTGACTTGCCTTGTCCACGTCTGAATTGGGTATTGGGAAGAATAACTTTCACTGTGACTGTGCAACTTTCTGAGCCCGACTGCTGTCCATAGCATATGGGTAGCCTATAGTCATCTCCATTATTGTTCCCCAATATTCACTGCTCTTCTGTGAGAGGGAATCATACGTCCCACTCCATTAATCTCTCGGTTTATCATTGTTTTAGCTTAGATCACATGAGAAGAGGCATGTGTTATATCTCAGGTAGGGCCTGCCCCATGTTCTCTTTGCCCTCTGCCACTTTGCTTTGCAATGTAACAGAATGATTGTTCCAAATGGGAACAGAGTAAAGACAGCCTAAAGCCGTCAGCCAACTGCAAAGTCCACATGGTACAAAGGAGAAATAAACTTTGCCTGCTGCAAGCCACTAGCATTTTTCAATTGTTTGTTGCTACAGCATAACTTAACCTAACCTAAAGCTGACTGATATAAGCCTTAGTTCAGTGGTTTCGTTGGCAATATAATTGTTTCAGGAACTTAATAGAGTGTCTTACCTAGTCCATTCCAGTTAGCCTGAGGCAACAGTAAATGTATCTAGCATTCTCTTTGAGGCATAATTCTCATCTACAAAATATTTATTTGCTTTCTCTCCCCTATAATTCTTATTTTGTCTAAACTTAGTGGTGGTGTGTTGAGTCCCCTGGGCTCCAGTTTTTAAAAAAGTGTTTTTTCTAGGCTCCAATTCTTAGCTTAATTTCACCTGTAATCATTTTAATTAGCTGAAAGGTTTGCCAGAGTAGGTTTCTCTAAAAGGCTTTCTTATAGCCATTGTAGCTGGGTGTCAAAGCAATCAACTCCTAACAGAGAGAGGCCTAAATGCCTTCATTCCCTTTCATTAAGTTGCATGGACAATTTCTTTGCTGAAGTCACCTCTTTCTTGTAATATCTTGTGAAATAAAACCAAAAAGCAACCAGCACACATTATTCATGCTCAATCTGCCTAGAGAGTCACATGTGCTTCCCAAATTACCGCAGGTTTCAATTTTACAAAATATTTCTCCTCTGCATAAACAGATTGTTTCTTTAAATCTAAAACAGTTCTAAAATTTAAAAAGTTTATTTAAAAAATTGACTGGTGCCTTTCTAGCTTAATAGCCATTTCCTCAGTGGCCACCAACCCATAGCCACAACTTGGAAGTTTTGGCTTATTTGTCTAGCAGCATATCGCCCCTGGTACCAGCTTCTGTGTTAGGCCAGACAGGTTGGATGATACTGTTAGAACCAATAACTTCCAAATCTCTGAAACTTCAACTGCAAAGGATTTTTTGCAGTTACAGCATGTCCCCTGGAGATGGGCAGTGGCTGTGCTCTAGAAAGCTCAATAGTGACCCACTCTCTAGGATGTGCACTACATGGAATGGCAACAACCCTTTACAAAATGTCATTTAAAAATGACACAGAGCCCTGGCTGCTGGTACAGTGGATAAGGCACCAGCCTGTGAACTCAAAGGTCTCTGATTTGCTTCCCAGCCAGGGCAACATAACCAGATTGCAAGCCAGGTCTCCAGCCAGATCCATAGGTGGAGGAGGTGAAAGGCAACCATACGTTGATTTCTCTACCTCTCTCCCTTCCTCTCTCTCTGAAAAATAATAATAATTTAAAAAATGACACAGAGCATGCCTCTCATAATTTTTGGCCAGAATTGGTCTTCATGACCCCACCTAATTATAAAAGGACTAAAATATGCAAAGGAGCAAATGGAATGTTTGGTATTACTGTCTCTGCAAAAATAATATAATATACCAATTAAATTAAAAAGAAGCAAGTGACTGCACATATGAACATAGTGACAGGAAAGAGGGAAAAGACTTATTATAATAATAACCAGATACACAAATTATGGAATAAATAATCAGATTTCTGACATGTCTGCTTGCATGACGACAGCAAAATAACATAGTCATTTCTGAGGTAGTCAGAAGATGACTGTCTAATGTGTATGTTTTATCTCTTCATCGCTCATCTTTTCCCTCCTAGTAGTTACTACAACATTCTGGTAATGACCACTTCATAGAAGAGATAAAACTCAAACTGAGTTGATATCTTATAGTTGCTCTGGCAAAAGATACTAACAAGTACAACTACCATAAAGTATTTGGACAAGTTGCAACCTTTGTCAATTGTGTGGCTATATAATTTATTACCCAAACCAGAATACTTTGAGAGTGAAAGGGGTAATTTAAGTACACAGAGACAACTCATTTGGTTTTAATTTTTTGAAATTAAAATGTATAAACAAAATTGTAAAAATGTATAAACAAAATTGTAAAAAGAATTAAAGAACTTACTGAGGTCACATTAAGAAGCAGCATGTTTAAACCCAGGCTGGCTGACTCCCACATATAAGCTCTTCCCTTTCAGACTGTGCTGTCTGAAAGACTTCCTACCTTCCCACTCAAGAGTCATTAACAGTAAATTTTCTACACTGAAATAAATACATAAAGAAATTCAAAGAATGTAGGAAAGTTTTGTGTCATATTTAGTTGAGATGATTTTTTGTTAATCAGGAAAGAGTAAGAATACTGGTGTGAAATACTGAAGAAGAAAAATTGCCTAGTTGGTGGGATATAAAACTGAAGCTCATTGACAGACAGACAACAGTTTGGCAGTTACCAGAGGTGAAAGGGGTAAGAAATGGTAAATGGGGTCAAATATGTGGTGATGAAAGATGATTTGACTTTGGGTGGTGAGCACACAATGCAAATATACAGACCATGTATCATTGAAATGTATACTTGAAACCTACATGATTATATAACCAATGTTACCACAAAAAAATAAAAAGATAGATACTCGATAAAAAATTGCCTAGTTGAAGCAAAAGTATTTGTTTGAATGTGAAAGTTCAGGCCAAGATGTTTCAGGACCCCAGAACATTAGCTCAGCTATTCATTTTTTAAGAATAATGTAGATTAAAAGTATCCAGATAAAAATAAAAAGGGTAATATAGCATTTAATGTAAATGGCTAGTATACATTACATTAAATGCTATATTACCTTTTGGCTAGTATACATACTCTGATATACAACATAAACATTTCCATTTATTTCTGTGTCCTTCAAAAGTCCTAATAATATCTGTACATAATTAGATGTGTTGGATTAAAATAAGTTATGGAAATTTAGTAACATAACCTGATGAAGGAAACAGAAGATACAAAAGAAGTGAAATTAGCCCCAGCCTGCTGCTCAGTTGGTTGGAGTATCATCCAGTCCAGCAAAGGGCTGCAGGTTTGATTCCCTATCAGGGCACGTGTCTGGGTTTCAGGTTCTACCAGGGCATGTAAGGGAGGCAGGGAAGTGGCCAACATGAGGCAGCCAATGTTTCTCTCTCACACATGGATGTTTTTCTCTATCCCTCTCTCTGGAATCAGTGAATATATCCATGGGTGGGGATTTTTTTTTTTTTAAGTGAAATAGGTTTCACTCAGAATAGGTTAATAGAATGCAGAAGCAATGATGCATTTTATTTTCACATTATGGACTGAGTTTTCACTTGGTTTTGTTTTTACCTATGTAGACTTTTAAGGCCATTGTAACCTTTTAAGATTATTGTAGCCTTTTAAAGACCATTAGAGCCTTTAATAGTATTTGTTAATTTGCATGCCATTGACAAAATTCACAAGTAACATTTCGCAGGAATCTTTTGACCTGTTAAGGACAGTGTAAGCAGTGATAAAAAGAAGAGATAAAGACAAACAATATAAGAAAATGAATAGGTGAATGAATAAAGGCAGGATGAATCTGGATTCTAAAATACCCAATTCTGCCCCTCCACAACCACTGCTCCTCAACTATATGTATGAAAACCAGACAGGCAGTGCTTTCAACTCCTTAAATAGAATATATATGACTTTGACCCTAAACACTTACGGAGTTCCACAGTGAGCAAGACAGCTGCAGTACAAATAAAGTGGTTATTAAGCATTTTCATAACCATTCAAAACATTTTCAAAAATAACATTTGCCCTACAAATTGGAGACTCCACTCATGTTTACTAAGACTTTCCTTAGAGAGTCCTTAATGGATTAGGCGTGAATTAGGTTAGGCTTGTTTGATAATTAACAGGATCATTGGTCAGTTTTCCACAATCTAGATCAAATTTAAATTTAATTTTGGATTGATATTGGAAGTTTGTTTTCCCTTAAAGAAATAGTACTACTTTCACAACTAATTTGTATACAATTGGCTGCAGGCAATTATTTTCAATGACCAATAAAGTGTTAGCAATAGATTTAGATTTACCTATAGTGTTTCAACCAGATAATGGTCACCACCAATCAAATTCACCCTTAATGTCAAGTTAAATACTCTGAATATATCTTAGGTATTTGTCATTATATGTATGTGAAATTATTATCCATGGTTGTATATATCTCTAAGCAGCAAAAATAAAATTGATATTATTCAAAGATAACATATAATCATGTACTTTCAATTGGCATAAATTTAATGAATTCATAAGAAAAACTCTAGTCAGGGAGTATTGTTCGAAGATCTAGCTAATAAATTGTGTTGATTTTTAAAATTATAAATGGCTGATTACAAGTGAGCTAATAACATTGTTTTATGGTAGGAATAATAGTACCATAGGACTCAAAGTAGCTAATGTCTTTAGTTTATGTATTTATTTGAGATTCTCTGGATCTTAGGAAATATTTAGCCTGTATCACCTCTATGCTTTGAAAACCATTTAGACTCTTCCTTCTTCACAGTCTATACAACATAAGGATGGCTCCTTTCTCTTCTTAAAAGCTATTAACAATGCTTTCCCTTAATATTACGTGTTTTTCATGAGCCTAGTTATAGAAATACAACTTTTTCAGTTTGCCTATCTATTGATCTTTTGAAAAATAAAATACAGTAAAACAATCAAATGTACCTACCTACTGACTTTGGCTTACGTTAGAAAATAAGAGGTCTAGCGTACAAAAATAGCAAATATAGGAAACTAAAATGATTGTAGAAGTTTACATATTTTAAAATATTCATTTATTGTTGTATTACATTTGTCCCATTTTCCCCCCATTGCTCTCCCCTGTTCCACCAACCCCATCCCGTCTACACAGTCAATCCCCACTTGCTGTCCATGTCCATGGGTCATTTATACCCATTCCTTGACTATACTAGTTCCTCTTTCCCTTTTTCCCCCCTTTTCTCCCCCTCTCCTCTCCCCTCTGGTCTGTCAGTCTGTTCCTTGTTTCCATGCCTCTGGTTCTATTTTGCCTGCTTGTTTGTTTTGATCATTAATTTCCTGTATTAGGTGAGATTATATGGTAGTTGTCTTTTACTGCCTGCCTTATTTCACTAAGCATAATTCTCTCCAGTTCTATCATGCTGTCTCAGAAGGTAGGCACTCTTTCTTTCCTTCTGGTGTGTAGTATTCCATTGTGTAAATGTACCAAAGTTTTTGATACATTCATCCACGGATAGGTACTTCAGCTATTTCCAACACTTCATACTGTGAATAGTGCTATTATGAGCACAGGGGTTCATAGGTTCTCCTGAATGGGCATTTCAGATTCTTTGGGTATAACCTTAACAGTGGAATCAGTAGGTCAAAAGGCAGTTCCATTTTTAGTTTTTTGAGGAAATTCCATACTGTTTTCCATATACTGTACCAGTCTGCTTTCCCACTAACTGTGCACTAGGGTTCTCTTTTCTCCACATTCAGTACTTGTTGTTTGTTGATTTGTTAATGATGGCCATTCTGACAGGTGTGAGGTGGTATCTCATTGTGGTTTTAATTAGCATTTCTCTGTTGGCTAGTGATGTTGAGCATTCTTTAATATGCCTTTGGGCCCTACGTATGTCCTCCTTGGAGAAATATCTGTTCAGGTCCTTTGCCCATATTTTTAGCAGTAATTCCAAATCTTAAAAATAATCTCTAGTCCTCAATCTGTTCTAGGCTTGTGGATGAGTGAGTGGTCTGATGATTTTTCATCTCTTCATCTTTGCCCCTGAGCACGCCACATAATAACTGTCAGGGTACTTTCTGATCCTACCTTAAGGAGAGACTTATTATCCCATGAGCATTCCTCATCCTGCTATGCAGAATCAAAATAACCCATAGGTCTCTTCTCCCTGTGTTTCAAGGAAATAACTCACATTCCTAAAGTAATTTAGAAAGCCCCATCCTTCCAAATTCTACCCCTTATAGGAATGCCATTTCCTCACATGGAAATATTATAATAGGAGCTTGCTTAAAAATTCTTTAGGTTATTTTTAAAGTAGGTTCAACTATAAGCAAAATGTCACTTCTGCTACAGTAGCAATATATTTCATTATATTTATAGCTATATTGCCATCCTAATTTTGAATTTGTATAACTAAATATTTTAATCAGAAGGTACAATATATCCTTTTATATTTTTGTAACTTAATCATAAATGTATTTTGAAAAGATGGACATCATAGAAGTAACATTTATTTTAATATGTCTGAATATTTTACTCTTATCACAATTAAAACAAAAATAGAGAACAAATATGATTTGCCTTATAGGTGGGATCTAATTATTACTGAAATCAAAGGTTTTCTACAATGCTTTGGAAATTGGAGAGCCAGCTCCTATCTTTACTGCTACTGCTTAAGCATTTCTCAAAGCTGCCCCATCTTTAAGGAGGTTCATAGACACAACAGCCACAATTTTCTAGAACTGTGGTTATGCTCTGAGTGTTTGTGCCTTTTCCCCCATCCCAAATTCATATGCTAAAGTGATGGTATTAAGAGGCAGAACATTTGAGAGGAGGTTAGGTCAAGAAATGTGGAAGCCTTGTGAACTGTATTTAAGCCCTCTCACAAGAGACCTTACAAAGCTCCCCAGTCCTTCCTTCCCCCATGGCTGTGTTACAGCCAAATGTGCCAGCTATGAGGAAAAGTGTTCTCACCCTATATAATATTACAAAGTCATATCTATCATAGTAGAATAAATATCCTTTTGGTTCTGTATCTCTGGAAAATGGACTGATACATATACCTTTGTCCCTCATAACTTCCATTTTAAACCTGAAGCTGAAGTAATCATTTAAGCTGAATGGAATAATTAAAGTCTAGATTTGAAGGTTCTTTTCCTGATTTATAATCCAATATAGGAAAAACAATGAATCATATTTAAACATTTCTCACTTGCAAATTAAAGGGTGCTCAAAATGTAATGAGATCAATAGCAACTCTTTGAAGTAAAGTAGGAAGGCTTAATCCACCCCTCTACCCACCCCCATAGAGTAGACTCAGATTCAGTAACAGAATACATAATTTTCTAACAGTCTTAGATAAAACAGTGAATTTACACTATACATTTTAAAATGTGTAGATTCCTTAACTCAGTTCAAACTTATAAAATGCCTACTTTGCTTCAGGCAAGGTCCTTGGTTTGGAATAATTTACAAACCCAATTCTTGAACCTGAGTTTTTCTATCAAGTCAATATTTTCTTAATTGATATTTTTTGCAATTGTGTTCCTCAGGCCTAAGTGTCACAGGCAATTGTGTGTTACATGGGGACTTACGAAGCTGAGACAAAGGACACAAAGACAGCATTTCAACTGATAGGGGTAATAGCCATGATCCTTCCTTATGCCCACCCTTAAGTCCTATCTTTAGTTTCCCCTAATAACAGTGTGCGCTGGGTTAGCTAGAACACAGCTGGGATATCTAGTTTCTTTTGTGCTTTGTAAAATCCTGCATTTTTAGAGTATAAACTCAAATCCTTTGAGGGCAAGAGTTACCTATGTAATCTCAGTAAGTGCTTTTCACAAAATAAATTTAGCTAATATCCACTAATGGTGGTCTAGTTTTTATGAAATCACTTCCATTCTTGGAAGTTACAACAATGGCTTTAAGTTACTCTTGTTACACACACACGCACATATATATATATATATATATGTATGTATATATATATATATAATTTTATTATAATATATATTACTTAAACATAAATTGTAGTCTGTGGAAAGAACTTGGTAAAATTTTATTCAGTCCTAAATATTCTGAAAAAAGTTTTATTTTTTTTTAAAAAGAAAAAACTCAATATAAACCACAAAGCTAGATTATTTCCCCATTCAGTAACTTCTGTAAACAGGACAATAAAAGAAGGAGATATAACTACTCTCTCACTTATACCGTATTTTAAAGAAAATAAAAGGGGATCAACAAAATGAAAGCTCTACTACATTTGCATGCCTTTTAGTCTTGTGGGTTAGAATCCTTTCCTCCACAATTGTAACCACTGTTTGACTCAAGCTCCAGTATACAACTTAATCTGCTCAAACTTTCCTGGGGCTTTTGGTTTTCTGTTTCTATATCTTTCTCAATCTTACCTACAATCTTTCTTCAAACAAGTGCAATAATTACTGTACAATAACTAATATGTAGTCCAACATAAGTAAAAAAGCAGATATTAGAAGAGTCCCAAGCATGCTAGGAAACTATTAAATTATGCATCATATGCAAGGACAAGAGCTAGCAAAAGAAGAGACAAATCACTGACATGTAAACAGTGCTTGGTTGAACAGCCTGACCAGTGAAATCTGTTTTGCCTGTTCAGAAACTCAATGGCATCAATCATGCAGAAATGGCCAATTTTAGTGAACATCTCCCCAACTCACAAGAGAGAATTAGCAGGGAGCCAGACACGGATAAGATGATAAAATAATGCCCAAGGGAGTGCTAGGCTGACTGGAATAAAGGGTCAAATCAATCAGCTGGGGACAATAAACAATAGTAGTGTTAAATGGGTAAGCAACAAAGAATACTCAGATAAAGTCAAGGTAGACAAATTATGAACAGAAAAGGTGACATCAAAAGTTGGTAAAATGGCTATAGCTGCAGTGGCTCTGTAGATTTAATGCCAGCCTGTGAACTGAAAGATCTCTGGTTCAATTTCCAGTCAGGGCACATTCCTGGGTTGAGAGCCAGGTCCCCCCTGTTGGAGATGTGTAAGAGGCAACCAATCAATGTTTTTCTCATACATCAATGGTTTTTTTTCCTCTCTTTCTCTTTCTCCCTCCCTTCTTCTCTCTCTAAAAATAAATAAGTAAAATATTTTTTAAAGTAGGTAAAATATAAGTGGCAAGCAAGGAACAAGATTTAACTGCATTAGGGAATTTCCAAGGAAAGTTGAAACTGAAAAAGGCATTTGAAGGCTGCTATGTAAAATTAAATAGAAAGCACATGGCTTTATCTCAGTGATTTGAAGGCCTAAATATACTTTGTTTATGAATGAAGCTTATCTGCCTTAAAGCAGACTTTTGCTTTTAAAGATTTTATTCATTGCTTTTAGAGAGAAGGTCAGGGAGGGAGGAAGACATCAATGTATGGTTGCCTTTCACCTGCTTGCAGCTAAGGACCTGGCTGGAGACCTGGCTTGCAATCTGGTTATGTGCCCTGACTGGGAATCAAACCAGCAACCTTTAGGTTCACAGGCTGGTGCCAATCCACTAAGCTACCAGCCAGGGTTAAAGCGGACATTTTTATGGACATGTTACTGCTAACATATGAGTCCTCTATTAGTTTCCTCTTGCTGCTGGAATAAATTATAACAAATTTTATAGCATAAAACAGCACACGTTTGTTATGTTGTAGTTCTGTGAGTCAGAAGCCAGAGTTAGGTTGACAGGTTTCTTTGCTCTCAGTTTTACGAGACTGAAACCAAGATATTGGGTCCTGAGAAGATTGTTCTTAAGCTCATTCTGCTGGTTGGTAGAATCCACTTGCTTGCTGTTGTGGGACTAAAGTCTCTCTTTCCTTTCCTTGCTGTCAGTCAGTTGGTCCCACCCTTATTTTCTTGGGGCCTCTCTCTAGTCTTCACACATGGCCTTTGCATCTCAAAGCCAGAAAAATAGTGTGGAATCCATCTCATGTTTGGAATCTCTCTGACTTCCCTTTTTTCCATTTGATTTCTCTTTTCTTTCTCATTCTCTGCATCTCTTTGACTCAAGCCAGAGAAGGTTCTAAACAAGAGCTCATGTAATTATATTAGGTGAAACCAAATAATTCAGGTTTCTCTTTATTTTAGATCCTTCACCTTAAACCTCTCTGCAAAATCCCATTGCCATGTATTGTAACATACCCACAGGAATTAGAGTGTATGACTATTAACAAGGCAACATTATTCTGTCTGTAAAATCAATAAACATATCCTAGGGTGAGGATTTAAAAAAATTGATGTGTTGTTTCTAGTGAATGTATACCAATTTTGCACCAATAAAGTAAAAAATTATAAGATGAGCCATCATAAGTTGGGAACCTTCTGTATTATGAATTTATTCCTATGATAGTTATTGAATACTGCTGGTAGCCTGTCAAGGCAACCATGTACATTTGTACAGATTATGCCCTGCAAAAACTGTTCTGCTGAATCCAGTCAGCATTATGCCTCCCAAGCTCTGTATCCTGAAAGTGCCCAAGAAAGAAATGTACATGGATTCACTGAAGCCCTGGAACTTTCTCCCCTCAATAGTTTTGGTGACAGTCTGACACATTCTTCCTCTCCAACTCTCTCTTCTCACACTTAGGATGCCCATGCCTTCTCTCTTTATTCTTGTTATTCAGTTATTGGCCTCCTTATTTTATCATGTAGTCATAAAATATATCAGTGCCCCAGACAGAGCATTTTTTTAATTGATTACATTTAGGTTGGCTTTTTCCTGATGCCATCTAAGTAAACAATGTAACTTTATCAGTAATATTTCTTCACATCATAATTTAGGGCAGTCTATTTCTGGGAATATGTCTTCAAGACAGTTAATTTCTTCCATTCCGTGGGAATTTCTGTAAAGCTCCATCAAAGATGAGGGCTGTTGCTAGTCAAAGAACCTTATCCTTTTCTTTTCTGTGCATTTTCCTACTGTATGCAGCAGTCCAGCCAAGTCTCTAAACTATGTATTGTTAGTAACTGTAATTTTAGTTCTCCATTATTTATTCATATGATCCAGGCATTATGAGTAAGTTCACCTCACATTACCTGAATATTAATTAGAACATGTTATTTTTAAATGTTTTACATATAAATAAAATTAGTAATTACATTTTCAGTACTAGCTATTTTATTATTTTTATATTATTGATTTTAATGGGCTATAAAAGCCCTCTTCAGTCTTTGCAAATTTTTAAATATTAAACATATTTTGGAAAGACTAGGGAAAAAGGATTGACATAATTTCATTCAGTAATATTGAGATCTGGATCTTTGGGGTTTTAACTACCATAAAATGTAATAATTTTTACTACTTTCCACATTTACCCTGGTATTTCCCAACAACCTTCTCCCATCTGCACATCTCTTTATGGCATTCCTTCTTTCCAAATGCATAGCCTTCACTACTCTGTGATACCATTCTACTTTCTACCTCTAGAGCTAATGAAATTTTTAAAAATCTTCTTCAAGATGCAGCTCTGATGCTACTTTTTCATGAAGCTTTCCTCACCCACTTCACCTATAAGTAACCTCTTACACCTCTGGCACCTCGGTTTCTCTAAAGAATGAGCTGAAATACCTGCAAGTACTAATATGTAGTTATAAAGTAGTTAAGGGGCTACAACATACAACATAAGGAATATAGTTAATAACATTGTAATAACTAAATATGGTGCCACATGGGTACTTGAAATATCTGGGGAATCACTTTGGAAAGTACAGGACTATCTAACCACTATGCTGTACACCTGAAACTAATATAAAATAATATTAAATGTAAACTATAATTGAAAAATAAAAATTTAAAAATAATAATGCAGGTTTCCAGCCAGATCCATAGCTGGAGGCAGGTGAAAGGCAACCATATATTGATGTTTCTCTCCCTCTCTGCCTCCCTCTCTTCCCCTCTCTCTAAAAATAATATATAAAATCTTTAAAACATAAATAATAAATAAAAAATAATGAAAGCAAGGATTTAGGGAGAAAAAATTAGATGAAAGTGTTTTTTATGCCTATATGATAGATTTAAGAAACTGTTTTGTTGATATTATTGACAGGCTTATATAACTATATGGATTTCAGTGGCAGATTTTAATTCAATTGCATAGAAAATTTATCTTAATTTAGGTTGCAAGTTCTAAGGACCCATACTAACATTATTGATCATTTTTCTGTACAATGGTCATAATATTGTCATGCACTTAATAGGTGTACAATGAATATTTGCAAGAAAATAACAAATATTTTTATTTATTTTTGAAACAAAATTTCAGAAGAAAGAAATTGATATTCTAACAATATATTGTTATTAACAGAATAATATTAAAATTTTGTTCTATTGTACTTAATGTCAAAAGTGATGCCATACTACCACTACCAATAAAAACTAAAAATAGTAAGTACTTATATGATGTATACAATGTGTCAGGCACTAAATACTTTCCATATATCAGCTCACTCAAACCTCACAACAGCCCTAGGATGTCATTATATTTGTTATCCTAATCATAACAAGAGAAAACTAAGACAAGAAGTAGTTAGGTGGATTGCTAGAGATCATACAGCTAACAAATAAGTAGAGTCAGTATTTTAAACCAGGCATCCTATCTTCAGAGACTACGTTCTCAATGCCAGGCTATATACTATGTATAAACACTGTGTCTTTAATTTGTAAAAAATCTCCAGCAGTTTGGAACCATGGACTAGACCAGCATTTAACCATGACTTGTCATTGCTGATAACTAATTCTGAGTTGCTAGGAATCTTACATACACAAAGAAACTTGTGCTCAAAAACTTGGAAAATTCCACATTAAATACTTCTTTTATAGTCCCTATGATGAACAGAATATAACATGAGAAGCTGATATGTGGGCTAATAATGACTTTTCTTATTTTCTCATTCATTTCCTAAGAAGTAGCTAAAACGCACACACACATACTTTACTTACTGCATTGGATTCCTGGTTGGGTGCTCAATCAATAAATTCCATTACAAAAGCAAATTTCATAGTTATAACTGGTATAGTTCTAAACTTCAAGTAAATTCTTTTCAGAACAAGTTTGTCTATAGTCAACATTCCATAAGCAGCCTTTATAATAATAAAAAAATTAATGTAATTTTCTCATTGAAATCCCATTAATTCCAATTATTATTTTTTCTTTTTTAAATTTTATTGTTGTTGTATTACATCCATCCCCTTTTTGCTCCCCTCTGTCCCCCTCCCCACCCACCCACTCCCCCCAAAGTCAATCCCACCTGTTGTCCATGTCCATGGTTCCTTTATACTAGGTTCTTGTCTAAACTGCTGCCCTTCTTTGCCTCTGCCTCCACCCTCCCCTCAACCCCATTCCCCATGACCACTGAAGGCCTATTCCTTGTATTCATATACTTGGTTCTGTTTTGCTTGTTGTTAGTTTTGCTCATTATTGTCCCGTAATGGGTGAGATCATATGATATTTGTCCTTCACTGACTGGCTTATTTCACTAAGCATAATACTCTCCAGCTCCATCCATGTTGTTGCAAAGGGTACAAGTTCCTTCTTTCTTTCTGCTATATAGAATTCCATTGTGTAAATGTACCAAAGTTTTTTGATCCAATCATCCCCTGATGGGCACTTAGGCTGTTTCCAGCACTTGGCTATTGTAAATAGTGCCGCTATGAACATAGGTGTGCATAGGCTCTTATGAATAGGTGTTTCAGGATTCTTTGGGTATAGTCCAAGTAGTGGAATTGCTGGATCAAAAGGCAGTTCCATTTTTAGTTTTTTAAGGAAACCCCATACTGTTTTCCACAGTGGCTGCACCAGCCTACATTCCCACCAACAGTGTACCAGGGTTCCCTTTGCCCTGCATCTTCGCCAACACTTGTTGTTTGTTGATTTGCTGATGATTGCCATTCTGACAAGGGTGAGGTGGTATCTTAATGCAGTTTTAATTTGCATCTCTGATGACTAGCAATGTTGAGCATTCTTTCATATGCCTCTGGGGCCTTTGTATATCTTCCTCAGTGAGTTGTCTGTTCAGGTCCTTTGCCCATTTTTTAATTGGGCTATCTGTCTCCCTGGTGTTGAGTCGCATTAGTTCTTTATATATTTTGGAGATCAGACCCTTGTCTGAGGTATCATTGGCAATTATGTTTTCCCATACAGTTGGTTCCCTTTGAATTTTGCTGATATTTTCTTGAGCTGAACAGAAACTTTTCAATTTGATATAGTCCCATTTGTTGATTCGTTCTTTGATTTCCTTTG